>CAUYON010144627.1:0-10898 GCA_963573935.1 Arctocebus calabarensis
TGTTTTCATATAGTAAACGAGAAAATATCATGAATGGTATGTCAATCAGGTTGATAAAATATCTCAGATTGCATGTGAAGCCCCACACTGTACCCCATGGTTGAACTAATGTACACAGCTATGATTCAATAAAAAAAAAAATAAAATAAATAAAAAATAAAGACAAAAAAAATAAAAAATAAAATTATTCCTGCTGTGCTGTGAAAAAAAAAAAAAAGAAAAAAAGAAAGTGGGGAGAGTGGGCATCCTAGGCTTTTTTCTGACCTTGGAATGAAAGCATTCAGTCTTTTACAGTGTTAATTGAGGCCTAGTGCAAAGTGAAAATGTGACGCTCCATGTTAAAAATTATTAGGTATTTCAAGACAGCAACAGAAAAACACAAAACCAAGTGTAAGGCCCTTCCAAATGAGAGGCTCGCTGTGACTGCACACATCAGATGCCCATGATGCTGGCCTTTTTTACAATGCCAGCTGTGGGTATTTCATTAATTAATGCCCTTATCAGGTTAACGATGGTTTGCTGAACACATTTATTATGAATGGTTTTTAGATTGTACCAATTATTTTTTTCTGCACCTACTGCTATAGTCAGATAATTTTTTTCTAATTGTTTTTAGCTGATTTGGTAGATTAAACTGATTATCATATTTAAAGTAAACTTGAATCCTTACTTTGTTTGTTTATTTGTTTGTTTTTTGCAAATCCGGGCCAGGTTTGAACCTGTATATTGGGCCGGCACCCTACTTCTTTGAGCCATAGGCTCTACCCAACTTGAAATTCTTCTTACAAACCTCATGTAATCATAATATATTTTTATTTATCCCTGGATTTGATTTGCTACTATTTTGTTGAAGACCTTTGCATTATGTTAATGACAACAGAGTTCTATCATTTCTTTTTTGTGATGTCTTTGTCTATTTTTGTTATCATGATTATGTTGGCCCCTAAAATGAATTGAGATAAATTTATTTCATTTTCTGAAAGAGTTCATGTATAGCTGGTGTAATTTGCACCTAAAAATTTATTAGAATTCATCAATGAAGCTACCTGAGCCTGGATTCTTTGTGGGGAGCGTCTTTATTTTTCTTTGTTAAATCATATCTGTGCACATTAATGCAATCATGGGGTGCAATGTGCTGGTTTTATATACAATTTGAAATATTTTCATGGAACTGGTTAACATAGCCTTCATGGTATTTTCTTAGCTATTGTGTTCAGACTTTATATTCTGCATTTAGTAAGTTTCACCTGTAGCCTTCTAAGTGGTGGAGAACTTAAAATTATCATTGTTGTAAATTCAATTTCTTTAACAGATATAGACCTATTCAGATTTTCAGCTTTTTTGTTGTTTCAGTTTAGTAAGAAATTCAAGGAATTTACACTATTCAATCATAAAACAGCCTCTCTTCTAGAAAGGCCTTGGCATTCCACATCCAGAATTCTAAGAAGATCTCTGTTTATCAGTTCAGGTCTCCAACTTTCTCTCAGCAAAGAGGCTCAGATTAGAAGTTAAATTAGCTAGAGATTTGGATACAGCTTCTATGACCCAAGTTACTTTTGGCCTCAAATGTTTTGAAAGTGCATTCAGGACTTTAGGCCTCTCTTAAGATGTGTCCTGAGACCAGACACCTCAAATTTGCTGGGCCCAAACTATGAGAACTCAAGTATGCTGGTCCTCAAACTGCCCAGCAGCTATACAGACAGTCCATCTGTGAGAGTCCTCACTTTGCTTTTCCAGCCTTGCCGCAGCCTGTACTTGCTCTGCCCAATTCCTTTGTAACTCCGGTACTTAGTAAGGAAATTATCTTTTCTATTTAGAATCCTCCAGTTTCAGATCTGACAGCCCGGCCCACAGCTTTGTCAAGCATGTGAGTATATTTTCCTTTCATTCAAGCAGACGGTTTTTTCTTACTCCTGCCCCCAACCTCAGCAATTATCTTTAGTTACAAAAACATCCTCAATCCTTAGCTTCAGAGAAGGACTTTATGCCTCTTGAATTGAATTATTTCAGTTTTCTTTGAGTCTGGAGCTTGTCACTGGCTTTATAACAAAGAGGGCCTTCTTTTGGTTTGACTGGTGGCTTATTATTGTGGCAGCAAGTGACAACCTTTCAAGTCCTTTTCCATCCTAAGCAGGAGGTGTAAACCTGTGCTCCCAGTAGTGTTCATTTCCCTGTTTGTTCTAGTGACGTTTCTGTAGCAATCCTCTTGAAAGAACAGTTTGGATGGACCATACTATAGAAATAATTCTAGCAGATCTAGAAGAAGATTAAAAACTCATGGAAGATATTTTTGTTTAGCAATAATATAAGGAAATTGTAATCATGTACATGAAAGAGACATAGATAAACAAGAATTCTTCATTTCATTTATGTGTCACTGTGTGTTAAATAATTTTAGAAATCTTCCTCATTGCAAAAATTACTGGGGTCTGCAACTATTTAGCACCTTATATTTTCTCTACATTGTTTAGTAAAACTTCCAACTACACTGCTTCTCAAAATGTGGTGAATAGAGGAAATGGTCACATATATAAATAAAATAGTGTCTAGGTTCTCAGCTCTCCCACCAATGGTAGGCCTAAGGAAGATTTTTTTCTTTTTTAAAGACCTGGTGTCCTACTATGGCCCAGGCTGGACTGTACCCTCAGTCTCTTTAATTCAAGTGATCCTCCTTAGTAGCTAAGACTACAAGCACACCCTACCACATTCAGCTAATTTTTAATTTTTTTTTAAGCCAGGGTCTCCCTATTTTGCCCATGCTAGTCTCAAATTCTTGGCTTTCCCCTCAGAATCCCAAAGTTCTGAGATTATAGGCATGAGCCCTGTTCCTGGCCCTAAGAAAGCTTTGATAAGTTTCCAGACAGAATGGGGCCACTTGCTACGATTGTGTAAGAGAAAAGCAGGCAGATGGTTAATTTAGTTAACTAGTTCCACTAGGCCTTAGAAATATCACAGCCAAGATGATATAAATTACTATTGCTGCAAATAATGCTGACACTTTATTATGTAGGAGTGTTTATAGGCAGTACAATATTTATTTTGTCAGAACGTATTTAGGTTGACACACTGAACAACACATTTGTCACAGACTGCTGATTTTAAAAATACCTGAATCTTATAAAAACATTGAGAAATACAAGAAGTAGGTTTTGTTTTCAAAGTCCTGTCAACATTTTCTACTAGGATAATTGGGTCCCAGACTCATGACCTAGAGTAAGTTGCTGTGTGATAAGAATGAGGAATTTAATTACACATATAGTGTAGGGAAAAGCTCTACTCTGCATATTTAAATTTTACTTACAAACTAGTATTTTTACCTTCTCTCTTGAGTGCTCCTCTTTGCGGAAACAAAGATACACAATGTGTGATGCTGCTTTAGGCTGATGTGCCAGACATCGTGCTTCCCTGCCCTTCACCACCTTCCTTCATTATAGCAGGTGTTTAAGATGGGTATTGATCATAGCATTGTGAATGATTGGTTCATACACAGCAACTTTACAGTCATTCACTTTATAAGTGGAATTATAAGCCTCTGAAATAATGATTAGACTCTTTAAATGGTTCATTTTTATGTGTCAACTTGACTAGTCCAAGGAGTGCCTGGATATTTGGTTAAACACTACTCTGGGTATACTGTGATGATGATTATCATTTAGATTAACAATTGAATCAGTATAGTGAGCAAAGCAAATTGCCTTCGCAAATGTGAGTGGGCCTCATCTAACTAGCTAAAGGTCTGAATAGAGAAAAAAAGTCTAAGCAAGAGGAAATTTGCTCTTTCTGCCAGGGTATCTTCCAACCGGGCAGTCTTCTGCCTCCAAAATTGGACTGAAACTAGGACTTATACCATTATCCTTCCTACTACTCAGGCATTTGGATGACCGCTGGATGAGTATCACTGTTTCTTCTGGGTTATCAGATCATGAAACGCAAATCTTGGGAACCTCATTTACGTAACTGTGTGAACCAATTCCTTTCTTCCATCGATCTATGTATCTATCTTATGGTTCTATTTCTTTGCAGAAGTCTTTGTAACAGGCCTCAGGAGCAATTTTCCCAAGGAATGATTTATTATTTTTGAAAGGCTGAAAACTAGCTCTTTACACAATAGGCATGTACTAACACCTAGAATTTAGGAATGTTACTTTAGAAGTGCTTTTGCAAAAGATATAAGGTGGGGGAGATTTATCCTGGATTGTCTGAGTGGGTCCTAAATGCAACTGCATGTATCTTTACAACAGCAAGGAAAAGGAATATTTGGCAAAAGGAAGAGGAAAAGGCAATGTGACCAAAGAGACAGAAATTTAATCCATGTGGTTATGAGCTCAGGAATGTTGGCAGCCCCCAGTAGGTGGAAGATGCAAGGAATAAATTCTTCCCTAGAGCCTTCCAAGGAAACATTCCTTTGCTAGCACTTTGATTTCTTCTCAGTGAAACTGATTCAGACTTCTGGTCTCTAAAACTGTGAGGGAATAGATTTTTGTTGACTTAACTCAGAAGAGTAGTGGTGATTTGCTACAGCAGGCACAAGAAACCAATGCACTACTTTTGCTATCAATCTTGATCATCCTTTATACTGATTTATCTTTTCTGCAGAGTTATTGCTAAGCATAAAGGATGAGGAAGAAGAAGAATATGACTATTGTTGAGTATTCTCCCGTGTCTGGTGCAGTGCTAGACATTCAGCCTATAGTATCTCAGTCCCTCAACTTCCTGGAGTATCTTGCTGAAAGGACAAAGCAGCAATCATCGTGTTAACTGTGACATCTTTAAAGTCCTTCAGGGGCTGTCTAGAGCCTCATATGGGGATTACAATCTGCTGGCCTTTGAGCAAATTTTGCCAAGGAGATTTTCGTTGGCTAACACGATATTTTAAACTCATTTGAACTTAAAGAATTTTAAGTAAGAAATGAGTTAACTCTCCAGGTGTTCACAATTTCCACTTCTCAACACTGATTGCTACTGCCAACTTCACAGAATCTGATTTTCTTCTGGTCTCTGATGACATTTCAGGGTGCGATTCTGGCCTGAGCTCAAACACTAAAGATGCCATAGCACTTCTTTCATGTGTTGTCCCCGATTTACCTGTCACCTAATGGCTCTTCCCTCATGCACTTTCAACTGCGTGTTTTTCTGAGTCATACCAGAAGATGACATTTCCCACTATTCTTCACTGTGCTTCATAGGCTGCTCCAAGTGTGCAGAATGGTTTCCTTGCTCCTGACTCAAATTCAGCTCGAAACTTAGTTCAGATCTTGTCTGTACAATAAAACCCTGCTCTGCCTGCTTCCCCCTGAGTTGTGCATCTTATCTATTTGCACTGATACCATATATCAGTCTACTGGTATTTTTAGTGTTATGTACAGTACACAGTAATTTGTTTATTATGCAGTAGCAGAAAGGAAAGTAAGCTACTTGGAATAGGAATTAATAACTTATTTGTATTCCCAATACCTTGCATAGTTCCTAGAACTTGGAATGTATTCACATTGGTTGGATATTTTTCATGCACATAATAAGCAATGTGATGTAAATACCATGGTGTCTGGGATATGCCAGTTTTCAGTACTTTCACCCAGTCCTAATTCACTACTGTTAAAATTTTATTACACAGGCTTGACGACATATTTTGTGTAGAAACATATCAAAGCAATGGTCATGAAAAATTCATGCCTTTCTAGATCATCAAAGAAATCAAAACATTCCAACTTCTAAATACCGTCTCTGAACTCTAGTCCCCTCAGGGTACAACCGTGAACTTAGTCATTATCTCCCCACAAGTTTTGACCCAGGAGCTTTGAAAATGGAGAGTGGAAGGAGGAATAAACAAAGATTGATATTTTTTGTAATCAAGATAAAGGAAAAAGGGCCAGGCACAGTGGCTCATGCCTGTAATCCAAATACTCTGGGACGCTGAGATGGGTCGATCACCTGAACCCAGAGGTTGGAGTTCAGCCTGAGCTAGAGCGAGACCCCATCTCTTAAAACAAAAGAAATAGCCAGGTGTTGTGGCGGGCACCTGTAGTCCCAACTACTCAGAAGGCTGACACAAGAGAGCCAGAAAACTGAAGCAAGAGAATCACTTGAGCCCAACAGTTTGAGGTTGCTGTGAGCTGTGACACCATGGAACGATACCAAGGGTGACAAAGTGAGACTATCTCAAAAAAAAAAAAAGATATAAAAAAAATATGCCAGAGAATTGGGGTCCTGAGGAGTGTTAGGCTGGAAGAGCAAGCAGTGGTGTGAATTAGAGTCCTTCTTTATATTATATCTCAGGACATTCCCAGAAACATAATATAAAGAAGGACTGAGTTCCCTCAATGTGTCTCTTCTGAAGAAATTCAGATTAGATAAAAATGAAGAAATTGGAGAGTCAATGTTTGATGTAATATAGCCCCTGAGTCAAGGATTTCTCAGATTTTTATCCCAGGTCTTTTTGTTTTAAACCTAAACCTACTTGTTCTTTTAGTGACCAAGTTGATGACTTCTTAAATACTAATTCTATTTCCAAAAATAGATATAGAATTTTTTTAAAGACTATGTCTTTTAGGACTTTGGTTTTTTTTTTTTTTTTTTTTTTATAGACAGAGTCTCAATTTATCACACATGGTAGAGTGCTTTAGCATAACAGCTCACAGCAACCTCCAGCTCTTGGGCTTAAGCGATTCTCTTACCACATTCTCCCGAGTAGCTGGGACTGCAGACACCTGCCACACACCTGGCTATTTTTTGTTGTTGTAGCAGTTTGGCCAAGGTCAGGTTTGAACCCGCCACCCTTGGTATATGGGGCCAGCACCCTACTCATTGAGCACCCTACAGGTGCTGCCCCTATCTTTTAGTATTTTTTTCCCACACAATGTTTAACAATATTGCTAATTATTGCCCGACTATAATGACTGAAATATTTTACAGTTGTAGCAACATTTTGTAAAAATGTTATTACAGTAGTCCTCAAACAAAATGTTTATAAGCTCTATGACATTATTTAGTTAAAACAATATTCTTCTGGGCTAAATTCCTGCACATAAAATAAAGAATACTTATATCAGAGCTAGAAAAAAGAAAAATGGACTTTTTATTAGGGCAAAAAAAAATGAGAATGGTGATTAAGCTATAAGGACAATGTAATTAGTTGGAGGAGGGAAATTGACCAGTCCATGAGCCCATGTATATAAAGAAGATAAAGGGATTCTCTACCAGAAATGAAAAAGTAGCCTCAAACTCAGGGTAGCTTTACGTGGGTTGTCAGCCTCTACTTGGTTGCAAGGCATTGCCAAAGTCTCAACTTGCCATACCTGCCATGTTGGGCAAAGCTGAAGATACAAGAGGAGGTATCACAGCACTCAAAGAACAGTAGGTGTGTTGCAGCAAAATTTAGACTTTCACTGGTAAGATGGAAAGAAAACGATTTGTAAAAATAATGAAATTACTACTATATTGCTTACTCTTCCCCACACCATAGGACTAGTAGACCGACAGTTTAGATCATAAGAGTTACCAATTTTTTTCTATAAAGAGCCAAATAACAATTATTTTCCACTTTGTGGGCTGTACAGCCCAATATCTACTGCAATTATTGAATTCTGTTGCTATGGTACAAGAGTAGCCATAGACAATATACAAACAAATGGACATGACTAATTCCAATAAAACGTTATTTTCAAGAACAAGCTGTATGCAGTTTAGGCCTGCCTATAGGTGGTACTCTGGCAATTCATGGTTTAGAGAAATGAAACTACAGACAATATATATTTATTTCTTTTTTTCATTTATCTGAGACTAAATGTTTTGAATATGGACCTATAATGCTGCTAAACTGAGATTACCTCAAATCCATATCTCGGAAAAGCATATGTCTTTAACATGAGCAAATAGCAAAATAAACAATAACCTGCTGTCTGCAAATATAGATATTAAATAGAAAAATGTTACTCCAATAAATCAAAACAAATCTCTATCATCCAGTCATATAATGTCATTGCAGGAAACATGTAAAAATACATTATTTTCTCAGTTCTAAATAAGTAGAACTCTTAATTAGAAGAATGTAAAGCTAGATGTCATAATCATATATCTGAAGTTAGGGAAAATAAAGTAAGAAATCAAACTATATTCAGAAAAAAAATCTAGTTATCTAAAAGTGCAAGCAAAATTAAGACTAGAATTTTAAGATACATTATGTCATAAAATAATGGAAAAATATTGACAATGTCTTAGGGAACAAGGCTGTGAGCAGATTAAAAATACAGGTCCAGTTTATGATTTTTTCAAACACTAAAGAAGAGGATTTTTTTCACATGTAAGCACTTCTTAATCTTCAAATTGATTCTTTCTGTTAGAAAAATGAATGCAAGGCTGAGTTGAGCGGCTCATCACTGCAATCCCAGCATATTGGATGGCCAAAGTGGTAGATTCACTTGAGGCCAGGAGCTCAGGACCATCCTGGGGAACATGATGAGACCATCTTTTTATAAGGAAAAAAAAGAAAAACAGCAGGGCATGGTGATACATACTTGAAGTTCCAGCTACACAAGAGGCTGAGGCAGGAGAATTGTTTAAACCCAGGGGTTCATGACTACAGCAAGTTGTGATTGTACCATTGCATTCCACCCTGGGTGAGAGAGCATGATCCTGACCCTAAATTGTAAAAATAAAAATAAGAATGAAAATAAATTTAAAATAAAATAAATTAAAAATTTCAGGCTTTTTTTTATAATCTATTCTGCCTCAACTGTATCTAATAATTAGATACTTCCTGTAATTGTAAAGATTATCCTTAGCTGCTATAATATTCACTCCAAATAAGATTAAACAATCACATCTGTATAGGCTGGGTTGTCCAATCTTTTTTTTTTCTCTGCCATAGAGACAACTCAAGAATAAGAGTTGTCTTGAACCACACATTAAATAAACAAATGCTAAGCAAAAAAAAAAAAAAAGTAAAAATGTTCCCTGCATACTTGTCATGATTTTTGACACCACAGAACCATAGATAAGCAAAAAACAGTCCTCACAAAATCTTCAGCATGTGGCCTGTGGTCCCACAGTTTGGTCACCTCGGGTATAAGCCAAAGAACAGCATAAACTATTTAAAAGTTAAAGAAAGCTGGATCTCAGTTTTAAGTAGTATAGCATCAAAGAAAAGGTGATGAGCAAGAAAATCACGAAAATTGACTAAATAGTTTGTGTTAATATGGTTAGGAAAAAATAATGTAAATGCCATACTTATTTTTTAGAAGAAATTTCATGATGTCATAAAATTAATAATCTAGGTTGCTAAAAAATAGTTCATCAAAAATTATGAATAGTGGATAGGGATGAAATAAGTATGCCTGTAAAATAGATTTTTCTAAGGAATAATAAATTATTATATAATTATTATATAATAATAATATTATATTATTATAAATAAATCTATAATAAATTCATATATTATATTATTATAAATAAATTCACAATAAATTTATATACCATAATAAATTTATAAGAATAAATTAATAAAATAATTAATTATAAATTAATTAATTAATAATAAATTATAATAAAATCATTATTATAATGATAATTATGAAAATTATTATATAATTTATGGTCATGTGCTTTTGATTATAAGTTTAAAAGTTAATTTAAACTCTTTTTACTTTTGGCTCAGCATTAGTAAAACAAAAACAAGCTGTACAATGTCCCAATCACTTGAGAAAAAAACAAACAAACAAACAAAAATTTGTCCAAATAGTGTGTTATAATCATCCCAAATTATTTCTCTGTCAAAGTAGAAATAAAACCAAAACAAACAGAATAGAAAATATAAATAAGACAATAGCATATATCTAAAGTTATAGAAAAAGTTGTAGGTAACTGCTAAAGTTGTAGGCAGAGGCCATTTGTATATAAAATTTGTTAATGATTACCCCCACAAACAAAGTAAAATAATAAATCAATTGACTCAATAAAACTACAATGAAAAATAACAATTAATGAGATAGGGATTGAAAAGAATATAGAAGAGAAAAATAAGTCTATTATCTAATTATCATTTCTAACAGAGTTATAGAGATATTTCACATAGGAAAAATGAGATAACATTAAATTTTTGAACAGGACATGTAAAACTTGTACTTTTCTGTTTCCTATTCTGAGACAGTCAATTGCCAAGATGCTTCCCCTTCCCAATCCCCATCCCCTCCCAATATAATGTAGAAGATTACTTTAGAAAACTGAAATGCACCCAGAGTGTTAAATACCCCTGCATTGACATCCACAGGAGAAAGCCACTCATTTATTGCAGGTGTGCTCAACTGTTAAGTCTATAATGTATACTCATTGTGTGATTAACTGGACTTCATCTTCATGTGTTCATTCATTGTTTCTATTGTGTCACTTATCTTTTTCTTAATGATTTGTGAGACTAATGTATATTTAAGACCTTGGTTCTTTGTCTATCTTATGTATTATGTGTGGCTTTTCCCATGTTGTTAGCTTTCCATTTATACTTTGTATGACCAGAATTTCTTACTTTAAAAAAAATGCCAAATGTCAGTTTATTTCTTTTTTTGTTATCTTGTTTAAAAATTATTTTCTTTCTCAAAGTAAAAATATTCTTCTTTATAGACTTTAAAAGTATTTTGATTTTTGGCTTGGCGCCTGTGGCTCAACGGGCTAAGCCACGTACACCTGAGCTGGCGGGTTCGAATCCAGCCCCAGGACCCGCCAAACAACAATGACGGCTGCAACCAAAAAATGGCCGGGCGTTGTGGCGGGCGCCTGTAGTCCCAGCTACTTGGGAGGCAGAGGCAAGAGACTGGCTTGAGCCCAGGAATTGGAGGTTGCTATGAGCTGTGATGCCATGGCACTCTATCCAGGGTGACAGCTTGAGGCTCTGTCTCAAAAAAAAAAAA
>CAUYON010144630.1:0-10699 GCA_963573935.1 Arctocebus calabarensis
GCTGTGGCATCACAGCTCACAGCAACCTCCAATTCCTGGGCTCAAGCGAGTCTCCTGCCTCCACCTCCCAAGTAGCTGGGACTACAGGCGCCCGCCACAACGCCCGGCCATTTTTTGGTTGCAGCCATCATTGTTGTTTGGCGGGCCCGGGGCTGGATTTGAACCCGCCAGCTCAGGTGTACGTGGCTGGCGCCTTAGCTCGCTGAGCCACAGGCGCCGAGCCAGTAATTTCCTTCTTAATCTCATCTATGACCCATCTATCTTCAGCATAAGGTTATTTAGCTTCCGTGTTTTTGTATGAGTTTGCAGATTCCTGTTATCATTGAGTTCAACTTTTATTCCATGGTGGTCCAAGATGATGCAAGGAATAATTTCTATTCTTTTAAATTTGCTGAGCAAATCTTTGTGACCTAAGATGTGATCAATTTTGGAGTATGTTCCATGGGCTGATGAGAAGAATGTATATTCAATTTTATTAGAATGAAATGTTCTGTAGATGTCTGTTAAATCCAGATGTTGAATGGTTAAGTTTAAATCTAAAATTTCTTTACTTAGCTGCTTCTTAGAGAATCTGTCCAAAACTGCTAAAGGAGCATTAAAATCTCCAACTACTATGGAGCTGGGGGAAATCAAGTTACTCGTGTCTATTAGAGTTTTTCTTATAAATTGAGGTACATTCTGGTTGGCTGCATAAGTACTAATATTGAAATTTCATCATATTGAGTATTACCTTTAACGAATATGAAATGTCCATCTTTATCCTACTTACTTTGGTTGGTTAAAAGTCTATTGTATCGGCAAATAAGATTGCAACACCTGCTTTTTTCTGTTTTCCTTTTGCCTGGAATATAGATAACCTTCCCTTCTCCTTGAGTCTTAATTTTTCTTTTAAGGTAAGATGAGATTCTTGTATGCAGCAAATATCTGGCCTGAGCTTTTGTATCCAGTCAGATAATCTATGCCTCTTTAGAGGGCAATTTAAACCATTCACATTAATTGAAAATATTGATAAATCTTTAGAAAATCTAGTGGACATTTTTAATCTTTTCCTCGTTGTGGAAGTTGGAATTTGATAAGAAGTTTCTGGATGAGTTTACTTTTGTGTTGGAGGCTTACGCTGGTCATTATGGAGGATAGGTCTGAAAATATCCTGGAGAGGTGGTTTGGTTATAGCAAATTTCTTCAACATGTGGATGTTATTAAAGTATTTAATTTCTCCATCATAAATGAAACTCAGTTTGGCTGGATGCAGGATTCTGGGTTGAAAGTTCTTTCATTTTAGGAGATTAAAATTTGATGACCATTCTCTTCTAGCTTGAAAGGTTTGATCAGAGAGATCTGTAGTTATTCTAATATTCTTCCCCTTGTAGGTTATCGATTTCTTGCATCTGGTTGCTTTCAAAATTTTCTCCTTCATATTTACTTTTTGAACTTAATTATGATGTGCCTGGGGGATGGTTCACACAGTTCTGGGAGTGCCACATGTGGTGCCCTGGGATCACCAGGGGATTTCCTGGCTGAGGGTGGGCCTACAGAGGCCTGGCAGTCACCAGTGAAGTCCCTGGCAGAGGGCCAGCTTGTGGAGGCCCTGCAGGCTAAGGGCAAGGGGGCACTTGGTTGATGGGTGAGTTCCTGGCCAGGGGCAGGCTTGTGGGGGCCTGCCAGTCACTGGCAGGGTTCCTGCCAGAAGCTGAGACTCCAGGGCCCAGCAAGTGTGGGGTGCAGGTCTGCGTGGTTTCCAGGGGGTTTCCCATTGAGGGTTTCCCTGTGGAGGCCCTGTGGGTGCCAGACGCAGGCCTGCACAGTCACCAGAGGAATCTCCGGCCAGGGTCTGGCTTGCAGGGGTCCAGCTGTTGCTGGTGGAGTCCCTGATAGAAGGCGGGACTGCGGAGGCCTTTCAAGTGGGCGCAGGGCTGCACAGTTGTCTGGAAAGTTTTTGGCTGGCATTGGGACTGCAGAGGGGCCTGGTGGTTGCCGTCAGAGTCCCTGGCAGAAGGCTGGCCTGCGGAGGCCCCATGGGTGCGAGGTGGAGGCCAGCACAGATGCCAGGAGTGTCCCTGGCCGGGGACCTGGTGGTCACAGGTGGAGTCCCTGGCAGAAGGCAGACCTACAGAAGCCCAGCAAGGGCATGATGCAGGGCCAGGCGGTTGCCAGGGAAGTTCCTGGCTGGGGGCAGGCCTGCAGAGGCCAGGTGTTTGCCAGCGCAGTCCCTGGCAGAAGGCTGGCCTGCAGAGGCCCTATGGGTGCCAGGCGGAGGCCCGTGTGGTCTCCAGGACGCTCCCTAACTACTCTTTGGAATTCAATTTCTATCTTTTCTTCCATTCTATTTATTTATTTGCAATCCATATTCTCAATTTGATTTCTGACATTGCTGCCATTTGTTTATGCATAGCATCATCAGTTGTATCTCCTTTATCATTTCTTAGGGGGGTTGATCTACTCTGGTTATTCATGTTGCCAGAGTTCTTCTGTTGGGTTCACATCATATTTATTTTCCCCCATTTGGTTATTAGAACTGGTAGGATGAGCTTGAGTTGGGGTTCCCAGATAGTAGAGTCAGCCCATTACCAAAGTGCTAGGCTTTGTAATTGTGGCTTATCTCCTATAACCTTACAAAGGCCTCTTTCAGTGTTTTAGGCAGAGACTCTAAGGACCTACTTGGTGAGATAGTGCTAGCTAGCTCTGTTTGATATTAGCCAACCTCTACCCTATCTTAGGAAACCACAGTATTAGGTTTAAATCTCGACTGTGAAGAGATACAAACAGCTGCAGCAGCTAGCCCCCACCCTTCAATTCTTTTCCACTACAGAACTCAAAGGTCAAGCTCAGAATGTCCCCAAGTGGACAGCCCCAGACACGGGTTCCAACAAAATTGTCTCAGGCAATGCAAACCCTGCCCAACAGAGAGGGATTCAAGGGTCTCCAATAGCACAACTGGAGCCAGGAATCCACACTCCCATCTGGAAGACTCAGTCCACACTGTGGTTCACTTCTCTACTCACAGCTGGAGCCAGGGGCCATGCCTCTACCCACCAGTCTCTGTCCACATCCAACTAGCCTCTGCTTGCCAGACCAGTTGGGGTCAGGGGACCATTCCCTCACCTGCCAGTCTCAGTCCACTGCCTGGAAAGCCTCTATTCACAGACTCTGTTGGAGTCAGGACACTGGCCCACCCTCCAGGCTCAGTCCACACAAAACTAGCCTCTGCTTGCAGACCAGTTGGCATCAGGGGACCATGTCCCCACCTGCCAGTCTCAGTCCACTGCCTGGCAAGCCTATGTTAATAGGCTCTGTTGGAGTCAGGGCACTGGGCCCCACACTTTGGTCTCAGTCCACACTCAGCTAGCCTCTGCTTGCCAGATCAGTTGGAGCCATGGAACCACACTCTTACATGCTAGTCTCAGTCTACTGCCTGGCAAGCCTCTGTTTGCCAGCTCTGTTAGAGTCAAGGCGCCGCACTCCACCCACAGGTCTCATTCCTCACCTGGTAAGCCTCTGCTCACTAGCCCTGCTGGAGACAGTGAGCCATGCTCTAGCCCTCAGGTCTTGGTTCACACCCAGTAAGCCACTGCTCTTCATAGAGTCTGAGGGTTCTGTTGGAATCAGGGGATCAAATCCTTGCTCTCAGGGTGCAGTCCACACCTATCAAGCCTCTGCTTGCAGGGCCCACAGGGGCTGGGGACCAGCTCTGTCTGCCAAACTCAGTCCACACAGGACAACCATTCTCCCGCTGTGGGTGCTGTCAGAGCTGGGGGCTCTGCACCTATCCTGCCAGATACAGCCTGAAGCAAGAGTCATCACTACTACTGGCTGGGCACAGTCATAACCATGGGACTGCTGCTCCTCCTGCCAAGTGTCCCTTTCTTCCCATACCCTCTTTCTTCCCATTAGTCACAGATTCCATCCTGCTGGTTGGCAGTCCACACTATGCCCAGGTCTCTCATGACAATACCAAACATTCTGTGCTCTTCAGGGGGCAGAACTTCAGACCATCATGTAAGGGGAAAAGGGTGGACTGGGAGTTTGGACTTGTGAGGGTAAATATCTGTTCAATTTTATGCCTGGCAGGGTGGTGTCTAGGTTCATAAGTGGGACCTCTCCAGAGAAAGATCTGGAGTTTAGCAACTCTCTCCAGCAAGATTAAATGAAAAGTCTTTTGTTCTCTGCTGGTTCATAGATAGCCTGTGGCAGGCCCCCTGCTTGGGATAGGGGTCTCACGTCCTCTAGTTGATAAACTTTGTACTTGTAATTTGGTTTCTTAAATGCTCTTCCTTGGAGTTACAGCTTGCTGAATTTCTTTCTTGGCTCAGCTCCCCATCTTTGGCTTCATAGAGTTTGATTCCATCCAGTTTTTCTTCCTCTGCTCAGAAGTCTCTGCCGAGGGTTGCTACTAGTCAGCTATCTTCCCAGAATTCCTCTTAAATATTTTCATATCACTTTGGTGACATCTTCTAGCAGGAGGGGTCAGGGGAGACCATCATGCTAAAAGCACAGGAGATAAGGCAGGCAACCCAAGGTGGTAATAGATAGGAAGATAAGGCCTTGTACCCTCTGTTAGACTCTTCTCAGAGCACCAGTGGGGAAATAGTCACATAGAAAATTAACTAATGCCAAAAGGGAGAGACACAAGGGCATTGTGGCTCTCCTCTGGGACCACACAGCAAGGAAGGGACCCCCCCCAGGCCTCCCATCCATCCCCTCACTTCCCCATATGCCCCCAATCTGTCCTTAAGCACAAACTCTGCCTAGCTCTTCTGAACTTTTCCAGAAAAGAGGGAGTTAAAACCACCCCTCAAAACAAAACAAAATTTACCACCATGCTTATCACTAGCTGAGGACAAGGGCTGCTTTGTACCTTTGCTTTTCTGGTACAGGCTGGGTTTCTTTCCACCTTCATCAGATATTTCTCAGCAGGTTTTGGTGCATCCACTTCAGGCACCTGATATAGGAATATGACATTCAAAGGACAAGACACCTTCCCTTTAGGCCCTGATGTAGTCTATGCTGTATTTTGTAATTGCTCTTCCTTTGAGGCAAGGGAGAGATTTAAAGAGTGAAATTTTATCTCATATACATAGGACAAAGAAATTTTGTCATAGGGTAGACATGCACATTCACAGAACATAGGGAACCACCAAAATGTTTGCTGGCGATTATCTCTGACTTGGTAAATAACAGGTGACTGATTTTTCTGGATACTTTTCAGTATTTGTTACTTTCCTGGAAAGAACATATCAACTTGGTCATCAGGAAAAACAGTTTTCACCCCTAACCTAGGAAAAAACAAGAAGCACATGGAACACTGCCTTTATTATAACTTTAAAAAAAAGCTTATGAAGAGCAAGAATATTACAATGTATAGACAGTGCTCCTATTCAACATCACAGTCAAGGTCCGAGAAACATAAAACAAGTAAGTTTCATAAGTGTGGTTAACTTTGTGTGTCAACTTGTCTTGCCATGGAGTGGTATGCCTAAACATTTCTGGGTGTGTCCGTGAGTGTGTTCACTGAGATCAGCATTTGAACTGATGAACTTACTAGATCTTGCTCTCTCCTCAATGTGGATGGTTACCTTTTAATCCCTTTAGGGCCTGAACAGAACAAAAAGAAAAAGGAGAAATTCACCCCTTTTGCTTCTTGGACACCTGGGTGACCTGGGGCATCTTATCTTCTCCACCCCTCAAACTGGGCCACCTCAGGCACCATTAGCACCCATGGTCTCAGGCCTTCAGACTCAGAGTAAATTACAACCCCCTTTCTAACTCTCTAGGTTGTAGATATCAGATCCTGAAATCCTCCCAAATCACCTATGAGCCAGTATCTCATAAACCATTTATACACACACACCATATTTATTTTCTCTTGATAACTGTGCTAACACAGCAATTTTAGAGGCTATGAGGTTAATATTTTAAAAATACGTGTCTAGCAGTGAAGTAACAATAGTTTGGAGATTGAAATTTTAAAGACTACCATGTACATTAACACTAAAAACACCAAATACTTAGTATAAACCCAACAAAACATGTGCAATATATATACTCTGGAAACAACAAAACAGTGTTGAAAGAAACCCAAGAGAATCTACATAAATGGAAAAGTATTATGTTCATGGATTGAAAGACTATTAATAGGGAATTCTCCCCATGCCTGATTCATGGATTTAATACAATCAAAATCACAGCAGTTTTGCTAGAAAAATGACAAGCTAATTCTAAACTTAGAAATTCTAATTTCTATGGAAAGAGAAACGAAATAGAAGAGACTAATAAATTTTGGAAAAGAACAGTGGAATATCTCAGACTACTCGATTTCAGGGCTTAGTACAAAGCTACAGCAATTTTACCAACTTGCATAAGAATAAAACAATAGAAAAGAATAGAATTCATACATCATGCATGTGAATTGTTTAATCAGTTGGGTTTTTTTAGAAATGACTTAATTTTAATGTTTCTTTGAAAGAGAAATATAAGGCTGGGTGCCTGTGGCTCAACTGACTAAGAGGCCAGCCATGTACACCTGAGCTGACAGGTTTGAATCCAGCCCGGACCCACCAAACAACAATGACGGCTGCAAACAAAAAATGGTCAGGCGTTGTGGCGGGCACCTGTAGTCCCAGCTACTTGGGAGGCGGAGGCAAGAGACTCGCTTGAGCCCAGGAATTGGAGATTGCTGTGAGCTGTGATGCCATGGCACTCTTCCCAGGGTGATGGCTTGAGGCTCTGTCTCAAAAAAGAAAAAAAAGAAAGAGAAAAATAAAAGAATGTGAATGTAATTTAATATAAATGTTTCTGTCCTCATCATATACATTATCCCCTTTAAATACTGGATGTTCCATAGAAACATAAAATATATGGTCTCTTAGAAAGTCCCAAGATACAAATTAGTGCTAACATATATATATATATATATATTGTAAAAATTCTCTATTTTGGGGTGGAGCAAGATGGCTGACTGGAAGCAGCTTACTAAAAAGGCTCCTGTCCAAAAGGGAAGATAACCTCCAGAAACTGCACAATTAAACTGAATACTGGGTGCCCAGCTGAGAGAGAGAAGTGAGTTCTGCAGGTCACCTCTGCTGAGACAGGCTGCGACCCCAATAAAGCAAGCTTCAGGTACAAAATTCATCTGAAAGGAAGAGTGTCCATCCCCTACCCCCAAGAAAGCTCTGAGTTTCTTGATTTTCTGTTTCCTTTCTTTTTTTCTCCTCTTTTGCTCCTGCAGGTTTTCAACAAACAAGAAGTGAACTGTGGAACTCTTGTCTCACCCCACGGAAGAGTGCTGTGGGAAGTGGGGTGAGCTTCCCCTGATCACCCCAGTGTGACTCTGAAAACTCTATTCCTAGGCAGAAAAACTGAACTAAAGTTTTCCCCACCATTCTCAACTTACTGTACAACCTTCCCCCCTTACCTGATGAACCAGAAGCCTAACCCCCGCTGAGACTGAGTGAGGAGGTTCTTGAGCAGTGCCCCCACCCCTCCTGCTAGAACAAGCGCCCTACCAGGAAAAGACTCCGGGGGGGGGCTGTGGTGAGCCTCCCTCCCTCCATCCAGGGAAGCCACAGGCGAGTGCCTGGCCTGTGCACCGTGCTTACCAGGCTTCCGCAGGCCCACCAGACCTCTGCAGGTCTGCCCCCAGCCAGGAACTCCCCCAGTGACCACATGGGCCTCCACGTGGCACCCGCAGGGCCACCCCTGGCCAGTAAATCCCCTGGTGACCATGCAGCCTTGTGCCCTGAGCCTGCAGGGTTTCCACAGGCCAGCCTTCTGCCAGAAACTCTGCCTGTTACTGCCAGGCCTCTGCAGGCCCGCCCCCTCAGCCATGAATTCCCCCAGCAGCTGCCTGGCTCTGCACCCCATGCTTGCCAGGCTTTTGCAGGCCCTCCACCTGCTAGAAACTCTGCCGGCGACGCCAGTCCTCCGCAGGTCTGCCCCCGGCCAGGAACTCCCCCAGCGACTGCGTGGGCCTCCACCTGGCACCCACAAGGCCCCTGCAGGTCTGCCCCTGGCCAGTAAATCCCCTGGTGACCTGCAGCCCTGTACCCCAAGCCTACAGGGCTTTCACAGGTCTGCCTTCTGCCAGGAACTCTGCCTGCAACAGTCAGGCCTCTATAAGGCAGCCCACAGCCAGGAACTTCCCTGGCAACTGCCTGGCCCTGCGCCCATGCTTGCCAGGCTTCCACAGCTCTGCTATCTTCTAGAGACTCTGCCAGCAACTGCCAGACCTCTTCAGGTCTGCTCCCAGCCAGGAACTCCCCCAGCGACCACACAGGCCTGCCCCTGGCCAGTAAATGCCCTAGCAACTGTGCGGCCCTACACCAGAGTCTGCAGGGCTTCTGCAGGCCTGCCTTCTGCCAGTACCTCTGACTGCAACCAGCAGGCCTCTGCAGGCCCACCCTGGCAAAGGAACTCCCCCGGTGACCACCTGACCCTGCACCCCGTGCTTGCTAGGCTTCCACAGGCCCACCGTCTGCTACAGACTCTGCCAGCAACTGCCAGGCCTCCGCAGGCCTTCCCCTGGCCAGGAACTCCCCTGGCTATTGTGTGGGCCTCCGTGTGGCATCTGCAGGGCCCCTGCAGGTCCGCCCCTGGCCAGGGACAGTCCCAGCACCCGTGTGGGCCTCCACCTGGCAACCACAGGGCCCCTGCAGGCCAGCCTTCTGCCAGAGACTCCACCAGCAACTGCCAGCCTCTGCAGGCCTGCCCCCAGCCAGTAACTCCCCCGGCGAACCCTGGCCCTGCATCCCACACTTGCAGGGTTTTGTAGGTCTGCATTCTGCCAGGGACTCTGCCCGTGACTGTCAGGCCCCAGGCCAGGGTCACTCCTGGCGACTGCACAGGCCTCTGCCTGGCACCCACGGTGCCTCTGCAGGCCAACCTTCTTCCAGGGACCCCACCGGTGGCCGCCAGGACTCTCTGCAGGCCCACCACCAGCCAAAAACTTCCCGGACAACTGGTCGGCCCTGCATCCACCACTTGAAGGGCCAGACGCAATGGTGAAAAACAATCATGGGGCAGAATCAATGGAAAAACTCTGGCAATATGAATAATCAGAGTAGACCAATCCCTCCAAGGAACAACAAGGCAGACATACCATAAGACCTCCTGCATAGGCAAATGGCTGGGATGTCTGAAATCAAATTCAGAATATGGATTGCAAATAAGATCAGCGGAATGGAGGAAAAGATGGAATTAGAATTTCAAGCCATAGTTCAAAAGATGACCCAAAAGATGTCTCAAGAATTGAACGAATTCAAAGAGAAAATGACCAAAAATGACTCAAATGACACATTGAGACAAGAAGTTGTAGCCCTTAAAGATCTGAGAAATTTAGTAGAATTCCTCAATAACAGAATGGAACAAGCAGAAGAAAGAATTTCTGACATGGAAGATAAAGCTTTCGAATGCTCTCAAACCTCCAAAGAGCAAGAGAAATGGAAGGCAAAAACAGATCACTCTCTCAGAGAGCTCTTGGATAACTTGAAGAAAACCAGTATTTACCTCATAGGGATCCCAAAAGCAATGAAGTGGATTCACAAGACACAGACTCTCTAATTCATGAGATTATGAAAGAGAACTTTCCAGACATGCCAAGAAATTCTGAAATTCAGATAGCAGTTTCAGAATCCCAGCACGACTCAACCTGAATAACACATCCCCCAGGCACATCATAATTAAGTTCACTAAAGTAAATATGAAGGAGAAAATTTTGAAAGCAACCAGATGCAAGAAATCAATAACCTACAAGGGGAAGAATATTAGAATAACTACAGATCTCTCTGATCAAACCTTTCAAGCTAGAAGAGAATGGTCATCAAATTTTAATCTCCTAAAATGAAAGAACTTTCAACCCAGGATCCTGCATCCAGCCAAACTGAGTTTCATTTATGATGGAGAAATTAAATACTTTAACGACATCCACATGTTGAAGAAATTTGCTATAACCAAACCTGCTCTCCAGGATATTCTCAGACCTATCCTCCATAATGACCAACGTAAGCCTCCAACGCAAAAGTAAACTCATCCAGAAACTTTTTATCAAATTCCAAATTCCACAAAGGGGAAAGGATTAAAAATGTCCACTAGATTTTCTAAAGATTTATCAATATTTTCAATTAATGTGAATGGTTTAAACTGTCCTCTAAAGAGGCATAGATTATCTGACTGGATACAAAAGCTCAGGCCAGATATTTGCTGCATACAAGAATCTCATCTTACCTTAAAAGAAAAATTAAGACTCAAGGAGAAGGGAAGGTCATCTATATTCCAGGCAAAAGGAAAACAGAAAAAAGCAGGTGTTGCAATCTTATTTGCAGATACAATAGACTTTTAACCAACCAAAGTAAGTAGGATAAAGATGGACATTTCATATTCGTTAAGGGTAATACTCAATATGATGAGATTTCAATTATTAGTACTTATGCAGCCAACCAGAATGCACCTCAATTTATGAGAAAAACTCTAATAGACATGAGTAACTTAATTCCTCCAGCTCCATAGTAGTTGGAGATTTTAATGCTCCTTTAGCAGTGTTGGATAGATCCTCTAAGAAGCAGCTAAGAAATTTTAGATTTAAACTTAACCATTCAACATCTGGATTTAACAGACATCTACAGAACATTTCATTCTAATAAAATTGAATACACATTCTTCTCATCAGCCCATGGAACATACTCCAAAATTGATCACATCTTAGGTC
>CAUYON010144631.1:0-12078 GCA_963573935.1 Arctocebus calabarensis
CATGTGGATTAATTTGAGTTCTCTATAGATCCTAGTTATAAAGCTTTTGATAACAGTTCCTTGGATGGCTTCAGTTTTCTTTTAAGTCAACAATTGATGTAGAAAATAAAACTCTATTGCTTAGTTTTCCTTATGTACTCAAAATTAAAAAGGGGCTAAATGTAAATAGAGTTAAAATAAATACATATAAATACATTAAAAGTAGAACACTTGCTAAATTTTAATAGTCATTATATGATGCTTACCATTTTCTAGGTATAATTTTAAGTGTTTTACATTAAAGTCTTAAAAATTTATTATGGAAAATTAAAAAAATATACTGGAGTACTTCCATATACTCACAATTAATTTTAAATTATTATCCACTCATAGATAATTTTGTCTAAGCCCTGGCACCCCTCCTATCTTGATATCATGAAGATTTTTATCTAAGTATCTAAAAAGGATAAAGACCTTTTAGGAAAGACACAATATCAGTAACCCTTATAAAAACCTTATAGGTTAAGCAGTATTATTATCCTAAGAAGAAATAGGGAGAAGAAACCAAGGCACAGAAAAGTCGAAGTCAAGTAACTTGCCCAAGGTCACACAGCTAGTAAGTGTCAGATGCAGAATTTGAAAGCAGGTGATATGACTTTAACATACCAACTCTTCAAATAAAAAAAAAAAGCCATATACAACAGTTTCTTCTCAGTCCCTACTAGGTTCCTGCCAGTGTTCCTAATGTCCCACTTTGGTGCACATACCTTTGAGCACTAAGATCCAGTTTTGCCTTCTGCAGTCGTATGGCCTTAGATGTCAGATAGACCCGACTTTGAATTCTGGCTCCTCCATTTATTAGCCACATGACCCTGTGCCCATTACTTACCTTTTAAAACCACAGTTTTTATATCCATGAAGATATAAAAATACCTACCTTGTGCAGCTACTGTGGGGATCAAATGACTTGCTGTACTCAGAATACATAGCAGTATGGTTGGCACATATTTGAAGTTAATGGCTATAATATGAGGCACACAAATTAGCCAGTCAAGTGTACTGGGAACAGAGTCACATATTTCCAAATGTTTGGGTGGTTAAATATTTAAATACTATTGCATGCTTACACATGATATATATGTTTTTTAATTAAATCACAGCTGTGTACATTAATGCAAAAATGGGGTACAATGTGCTGGTTTTATATACAATTTGAAATATTTTCTTTCTTTTTTTTCTTTTTTTTGGGGGGGGGGGTTTGGCCAGGGCATATGGGGCCGGCGCCCTATTCCTTTGAGTCACAAGCACCACCCAATTTGAAATATTTTCATCAAACTAGTTAAAGTAGTCTTCATGGCATTTTCTTAGTTATTGTATTAAGACATTTATATTCTACATTTAGTAAATTTCACATATACCCTTATAAGATGCACCATAGGTGTGGTTCCACCAATTACCCTCACTCCATGCATGCTCCCCCCGCTCCTCCCCTCCCTCTCCTTTTCCCCATATTCTTGGGCTATAATTGGGTTATAGCTTTCATTTGAAAGCTATAAATTGGTTTCATAGTAGGGCTGAATAAATTGGATACATTTTCTTCCATTCTTGAGATACTTTGCTAAGAAGAATATGTTCCAGCTCCATCCATGTAAACATGAAAGAAGTAAAGTCTCCATCTTTCTTTAAGGCTGCATAATATTCCATGGTGTACATATACCACTACCACAATTTATTAATCCATTCATGGGTTGATGTGCACTTGGGCTTCTTCCAAGACTTAGCAATTATGAATTGGGCTGCAATAAACATTCTGGTACAAATATCTTTGTTATAATGTGATTTTTGGTCTTCTGAATATATACCTAGTGGAGGAATTGTAGGATCGAATGGTAGGTCTTAGATCCCTAAGTGTTCTTTAAACATCTTTCCAAAAGAAACATATTAGTTTGCATTCCCACCAGCAGCGTAGAAGTGTTCCATTTTCTCCACAACCATCCCAACATTTCTGGTCTTGGAATTTTGTGATGTGGGCTAATCTTACTAGAGTTAGATGATATCTCAAAGTAGTTTTAATTTGCATTTTTCTGATGATTAAGGATAATGAGCATTTTTTCATGTGTCTGTAAGCCATGTGCCTGTCTTCTTCAGAGAAGTTTCTCTTCAAGTCCCTTGCCCACCCTGAGATGGGATCACTTGTTTTTTTCTTGCTAATAAGTTTGAGTTCTTTGTGGATTCTGGTTATTAAACCTTTGTCAGAGATATAACTTGCAAATATCTTCTCGCATTCTGAGGGCTGTCTGCTTGCTTTATTTACTGTGTTCTTGGCTGTGCAGAAGCTTTGTAGTTTGATCATGTCCCAGTAGTGTATTTTTGATGCTGCTTCAATTGCCTGGGGAGTCCTCCTCATAAAATATTCACCCAAGCTGATTCCTTCATGAGTTTTCTCTGTACTTTCTTCTAGTATTTTTGTAGTTTCATGTCTTAAGTTTAAATCTTTCATCCAGTGAGAGTCTATCTTAGTTAATGGTGAAAGGTGTGAGTCCAGTTTCAATCTTCTATAGGTCGCCAGCCAGTTCACCCAGCACCATTTGACTATTGTTGGTATATGTAAAAGCTACAGATTTATGAGTGTTGATTTTATAACCTGAGATGCTGCTGTATTCCTTGATCACTTCTAAGAGTTTTGTAGTAGAATCCCTGGTGTTTTCCAGAATACATTCATATCTTCTGCAAAGAGTGTGAGTTTCATCTCTTCTGACCCTATATGGATACCCTTGATCACCTTTTCTTGCCTAATTGTGATGGCTAAGTCTTCCATTACAATGTTAAAAAGCAGTGGAGACAATGGGCAACCTTGCCTTGTTTCTGATCTGAGTGGAAATGATTTGAATTTAACTCCATTCAATTTGATATTGGCTGTAGGTTTGCTGTAGATGGCCTCTATCAGTTTAAGAAATGTCCCTTCTATACCAATTTTTAAAAGTGTTCTGATCATGAAGTGATGCTGGATATTATCAAAAGCTTTTTCTGCATCAATTGAGAGAATCATATGGTCTTTGTTTTTTAAATTGTTTATGTGATGCATTATATTTATAGATTTACATGTATTGAACCAGCTTTGAGACCCTGGGATAAAGCCCACTTGGTTATGGTGTATAATTTGTTTAAAGTGTTGCTGGATTCTGTTTGTTAGGATCTTGTTGAATATTTTTGCATCAATGTTCATTAGTCATATTGGTATATAATTTTCTTTTCTTGTTGGGACTTTTCCTGGTTTAGGGATCAAGGTGATGTTTGCTTCATAGAATGTGTTGGGTAGTAGTCCTTCTTTTTCTATATTTTGGAAAAGGTTGAGTAATATAGGTATTAGTTCTTCTTTAAAGGTTTGGTAGAATTCTGAAGTGAAGTCATCTGGTCCCAGGCTTTTCTTTTTAGGGAGATTTTGTATAGTTGATGCTATTTCAGAACTTGATATGGACCTGTTCAACATTTCCACTTGATTCTAGCTAAGTCTTGGAAGGTGGCATGCTTCCAAGTATTGGTCAATTTCCTTAAGATTTTCATACTTCTGAGAATAAAATTTCTTGTAATATTCATTTATGATTTTTTGAATTTGTGAGGAATTTATTATTTCATCTTTACCATTTCTGATTGATGAAATTAGAGATTTTACTCTTTTTTTCCTGTTTAGGTTAGCCAAAGGTTTATCTATTTTATTTACCCTTTCCAAAAAACAACTTTTTGATTTATTGATCTGTCGAATAATCCTTTTGTTTTCAATTTCATTTAATTCTGCCCTAATTTTGGTTATTTCTTTTCTTCTGCTGGGTTTGGGGTTGGATTGTTCTTCCTTTTCCAGTTGCTTGAGATAGCCCATTAAGTTGTTAACTTCCCTTTCTGTTCTCTTGAGGAAGGCTTGCAGTGGTATAAATTTCCCTCTTAGGATTGCCTTTGTAGTATCCCCGAGGTTCTGATAATTTGTGTCTTCATTGTCATTTTGTTCCAAAAATTTGGTAATTTCCTTCTTAATCTCGTCTATGACCCAGATATTCTTCAGTATAAGGTTATTTGGCTTCCATGTTTTTATATGAGTATGCAGATTCCTGTTGTTACTGAGTTCAACTTTTATTCCATGATGGTTGGAGAAGATGCAAGGAATGATTTTTATTCTTTTAAAGTTGCTGAGGTTAGACTTGTGACCTAAGATGTGATCAATTTTGGAGTATGTTCTGTGGGCTGGTGAGAAGAATGTGTATTCAGTTTTATTGGGATGAAATGTTCTGTAGATGTCTGTTAAATCCAAATGTTGAATGGTAAAGTTTAAGTCTAAAATTTCTTTGTTTAGCTTCAAAACTAAGCAAAGATCCATCCAACACTGCCAGAGGAGTGTTAAAATCTCCACCTATTATGGAGCTGGAGGAAATCAAGTTTGCTCATGTCTGTTAGAGTCTCTTTTATAAATTGAGGTGCATAAATGTTAATAATTGAAATCTCATCATGTTGAGTGTTCACTTAACATATATGAAGTGACTATCCTTATTCCTTTCTTTTGTTAGTTTAAAGCCTATTGTATCTGCAAATAAAATTGAAATACCTGCTTTTTTCTGCTTTCCCATTTGCCTGAAATATAGATGACCATCCCTTTACCCTGAGTCTATATTTATCATTTAAGGTAAGATGAGATTCTTGTACGTAGCAGATATCTGGCCTGAGTTTTTGTATCCAGTTAGCCAACCTGTGCCCCTTTAGAGGACAATTTAACCCTTTGACATTATTTGAGAATATTAATAAGCCTGGTAAAATTTTGGGTATCGAGTTTTTTGAAAGTCCAGTGGACATTTTTAATCGTTTTGCCAATTTTGTGGAAGTTGGAATTTGATCAAAAGTTTCTGAGTGAGTTTATTTTTGTAGTGCAGGATTGAGCTGGTCATTATGAAGGATAGGTCTGAGAATATCCTGGAGAGCTGGTTTTGTTATGGGAAATTTCTTCAACATGTGAATATCATTAAAGTATTTATTTATTTATTTATTATTTTTTTTTTGAGACAGAGCCTCAAGCTGTCACCCTGGATAGAGTGCTGTGACATCACAGCTCACAGCAACCTTCAATTCTTGGGCTCAAGTGAGTCTCTTACCTCTCCCTTCCAAGTAGCTGGAACTACAGGTGCCCGTGACAACGCCCAGCATTTTTTTGGTTGCAGCCGTTGTTGTTTGGTGGGCCCAGGCTGGATTCGAATCCGCCAGCTCAGGTGTACGTGGCTGGCACCTTAGCCCATTGAGGCACAGGCGCCGAGCCATCATTAAAGTATTTAATTTCTCCCTCATAAATGAAACTCAGTTTCTCTGGATACAGTATCCTAGGTTGAAAGTTATTTTCTTTTAGGAGATTAAAAGTCGATGACCACCCTCTTCTAGCTTGAAAGTTTTCAGCAGAGAGATCTGCAGTCATTCTAATATTCTTCCCCTTGTAGGTTATGGTTTTCTTACGTCTGGCTGCTTTCAGAATTTTCTCATTCATTTTAACTTTAGTGAAGTTAATTATGATGTGCCTGGAGGATGTTTCATTCAGGTTGAGTTGTGCTGGGGTTCGGAAACTGTCTGCTATCTGAATTTCAGAATCTCTTGGCATGTCTTGAAAGTTCTCCTTCATAATCTCATGAAGAAGAGCCTCTGTGCCATGCATAGTCACTTCGTTGCCTTCAGGGATTCCTATAAGGTGAGTATTAGTTTTCTTCAAATTATCCCAGAGTTCAGGGAAACCCGCACAGATGAGGGAGGTGTAGTGCGCCGCGACGGTGGCATTTGGAGCCTCCCTCCATCTAAGTTCTGAGATGCTGTGAAGCCTGGCCTGCCATCATCCCCCAGAATGGACTGCAGCAGCCTCCTGCCCTTCCAGTTCTGTTGTCCCTGGCCCTTTGGCACCTACTCACAGAATCAGCCATGAGCACCTTCTGCAACCCTCAAGCCATCAGCCTGCCCTGAGCCTGGCACTGGGGCTGAGCCAGACCATGGGCCTGTACACTCAGAGAACACACCACCTGCCTTGGCCACTGAGGCCCCCACCTCCCAGCCTGCTCCACTCCTCTTGGCAGCAGCTGCTGGTGATGAGGGTTGAGTCTTGCTGGACACATGGTATGGGAATACAAAAGAGAAAGTGGCTTTCTTTGTGACTCACCAGCGTGGTGGGGGCAGCCAGGCCAGCTCCATGAAAGTCAAGGGACACTGGGGTAGTGATAACTCCAAGGCCAAGCGGAGGAGGTGCTGTCTTGAGCCCACCAAGGCCCCTCCAGACCCAGGGTGAAGGGCCTGCTCTCTGTGACTGAGATGGTGGCCCTGGTAGAACAGCAGACTGCCCTGGCCCTGCAGAGCTATCCACATCCTACCACCCCAGCACCTGTGGTCTTTGTGTCTGCTGAGCAGGGTGGACCAGCCAAGGGGGTAGGGTCTGAAAGGCGGTCTGGCGGTGGGGTCTGCAGCCATGTAGCTGAGGCAGTGGCCCACTTCAAGGCTCAGCGGGACAATACCCCCACCAAGGGCCTCTGCAAGGAGGAACGGCCTGGACCAGGCCCTGGTGAGGTATGCATTGCCTTCTGCATCTCCAGTGGCTGGGAGCCCTGGGCACTGAAGGGCAGCTTGCCCAATGGGGCTGGAGGCCGGCCTGGTTGAGCATACCCTGGCAGCCCACGCCCTGTGGCCTGAGCTAAGGACAAGATTACCTGTGACTTTTATCAGCTCATCAGCCCCTCTCGGATGCCCTCTTCAGCAATGTGGAGTTCCTGCTGGCTAGGGCACATGAAGCCAGCAAGGGTGAGAGCCCAGCTCCAGCCAGGCCTGAGGACACTCCCCCCAGCACCCCCTCCACCCCCTGCCCAGGACTGTGGTGCATCAGGCTTCCATGTAGATGTGGTGGTGACAGGTGTGGTAGATGAGTGCGTCTTCTTTGATAAAGATGGCACCAAGAATGTGAAGGAGGAGGCAGTATGTCTGACAGTCAGTCAAGAGGAGCCACCCCCACCTGGCCAGCTTTTCTTCCTCCAGTCCTGTAGGCCAGATGGGTCCCCTGAGCCACCCCCAGCTGACTCACCAGCCACTGCACCAGGTCCAGATGATGTTGAGGGGACAGCTGACACCTCCCTGTGCCACTTGTACTGGCACGTGTCACATGATTTCCTGGAGATCCACTTCAAGATCCAGCAGCTGCTGGAGCCAAGACAATACATGCTGCTGCTGCCTGAGCATGTGCTGGTGAAGATCTTCAGCTTCCTGCCCACACGGGCCCTGGCAGCCCTCAAGTGCACCTGCCACCACTTCAAGGGCATGATTGAGGCATTTGGTATGTGGCCACAGACTCATGCTGGAGCCGAGACCTGCTTTTACTGTGATGACCCTTGCAAGCAGTGCCGCAAGAGATATGAGAAGGGCAATGTGTCACTCTGCTGCTGGCACCCCAAGCCCTACCACCATGACCTGACTTAGGGACGTTCCTACTGGATGTGCTGCCACTGAGTGGACCATGAGACACCTGGCTGCTGCCTGGGCCTGCACGATAACAACTGGGTGCTGCCTTGCAATGGGCCGGGTGGGGGCCAGGCAGGCCGGGAGGAGGGGAGGTGAACCCAGGGGAGGTGGTGGAGAGCCCACCATGCCTGCCCCTCCCCCCTCCCCTGGGAGCCAAGGGCCAGGACTGAACTACCAGCCCATACCCCAGTCTAGGCAGCATTGATGCCCAGTCAGAACTGAGCTGGGGTTCAGGGGGATGCCCCGAGAAAGCACTCTGAGTGACCCCTTTTGACTTCCTACTCTTCAGACCCAGGGCCATGGACCCTCAAGTAGGGTATTTTTTATCAGCATCTTATTTTCTTCTTTAGCCCCAACTCCCTCCCTGCCTCTCTCTACACCCCAGGAACCCATCAGCAGGGAGCAGATGGCAGCTAATTTTAGGTACCACTAAAGGGTTCCCCCATTCTGGCCTCTTTACCACTCTTCCCCCAATCCTTGGTTTCTGGAGCTGTTTTATCCCAAGAAGCTGCAGCACCCAAGGTTGGTACCTCTCCTAACCTACCACACCAGGCTCACCTCCTTTTAGGAATTGGGAACTATAAATCACAGGCTAAATGTGGCACTTTTTCATGATGGCCTGCCATTTACTGTTTTCCCCATTAAAGAAGTAAAAAATCATTAACCTCAAGCTACCGATCTGTCCTCTTCCTCTAGAGGAAGAGATTAAAAAATATTGAAGAATCCCCTTCCTCCCATTATTTAAGCTATTGTCATCACTCCCTTCCAACCACTCAATCCTACCCATGGGTAAAGCTGTGAAGCCCTTTACCTCGTTCTTGACAGTGTGGGGGGTCAGTGGGCAGGGACTGTGGGTTTGAATTTCTGGATTGTTTTTCTTTCCATTTTGGGTACTTGTTTAGGCATTGGGGTCTCCTAACCCCTGGCCACATGTGTTTCTTTAAAATCTTTTGATCAACTGGGACCTTGATTTTCAGGCAGTTTGGTCTGGGGTGTTTTCGTTTGTTCTTTTTGGAATTCTTTTAGTTTTTTCATCATTGTGGATCTGGAAGCTTCTAGCGTGTGGCATCTGACCAGTTTTGAATTGGTCCTTTCTATAAAATCAATATTTATAAGGCTGAAAAAACAAAAAACAAAAAACAAAAACAAAAACAAATAATCCCAGAGTTCGCTGAGAGAATGATCCATTTTTGTTCTCCATTTCCCTTCCTCTTTGAAGAGTGTTCAAAAACTTTGTCTTCAATTTCAGAAATCCTTCTTCTGCTTGCTCCATTTCTGTTACTGAGGGATTCTACTATATTTCTCAGATCTTTGAGGGCTGCAAATTTTTGTCTCAATGTGTCAAAATCTTTGGTGATTTTGTCTTTGAATTCATTGAATTCTTGAGACAACTTTTGAAATGTTCCTTGAATTCCTAATTCCAGGAACTTGACCTCCATTCTATTAATCCTATTTGCAATCCAAATTCTGAATTCGATTTCTGACATCTTAGCCATCTGTTTATGAATGGGATTATCAATTCTGTCCACCATATCGTTCCTTGGGGGAGTTGATCTACTCTGGTTATTCATGTTACAGGAGTTTTTCTGTTGATTCTGCCCCATGATTATTTTACACCATTTGGCTGGATGAGCAGATAAGATCAAGTTGGGTTGGGGATTCCTGGAGTAGTGATTAACCAGCCCTTTGCCCAAGAGCTGGAACTGGTGTCTATACCTTTTCCTCTAGAGCTTTGCCAAGGACCCATACAGTGCTATGGCCTGAGACACTAGGAACTTACTAGGTGTGGTGGGGCTAAGTGGCGCTGCCTTGTTTTCAGCTGGTCTCTGTCCTACCCTAGTGAATCTGTTACTCTGGGTCAAAGTCTCAGCAGTTAAGTCACTCCACACCTCACAGGCAACAACTGGAAAAGGAAAATCAAACCTTCCCACAACCACACACCCAGGATACCACTTTGGATAGTCCTCGGGTGATTGGTCCAGTCTGAGAGATCGAAATCAATTGTCCCAGTCAGCACCCGATCTCAAGTGGCAGAGTCCAAAAGGTCTCTGGCAACTAGATAGCAGGGGTCTGCTGGCAGCTTGAGTATGACTTGTTCTGGTGCTCTGTGGAGTCAGAAGGCCCCCCCCCAAATGAATTAGTCTAGGAAGGTTGATGCCTCCTTCCCCACCTTGCACCTCTGTCACACCCAGTCACTGGTAACCCTGCAGGGCTGTGACCCAGTTCTCTCCAATGAGCAGATGCTCCCCCATGGGTTTGCACCTGCCTGAGTCACAGGGAGATCTATTTTTCCTCAGCCAGGTCTTCACACTCTGCCACCCTTCGGCAGGGGAAGGTGAGGCCTGACCATCTCGGGTGGTTAATGGAAGCTGGGGCAGTTCACTCAGTTCCAATCCTGCCCCTGATTGATGTTGCTGACACTTATATTTTCACAGAATTTGTGATTCTATACTGGCTATATTCTCCTGTGGACCAGGTGCTGTTTGAGTTCACAGAAACTGCGGTTCAGCGCTGGTCTGTGCTCCTGCCCGGAGCTGGTGTGTTTGTCTCCGTTGCAGTCTGTGTTGGGGCGAGTGAGGTTAGAACTCACACTGAGCTCTCATTTCCAGCCTCCCCCACCTGCTTTTGTCTCAGCTATGATCCATTGAGGGCTGGGTGCTTCTTAGGCTCAGTAAAGCAATCCTCTGGCTCAGCCCCACCCTGGGTGTATGCCATCTCTGTGCCTGCATCTTTTATTCTCTATCCTTGCCGTGTTCTGCCCAGGCCGGTACTGCCTCAGGCATACCCTTTACTCATGGTGCATTTATGTCCTATATCTGTTCTGCCACCAGAATAGATGCCTGGCTTTCTCTGGTTGCCCAGAGAGACAGGAAGTGTCTCTTTAAAATATTCCCAGGTGTGAGCCCTATTGTCCCTGCTGCTGCTGCTGCTGCTCTGTGTCACAGGGCACTGCCTCTCCCTGTCCTGTCCAGTTCCTTCAGTCCACCATCCCCTCCTTACCTCCCATGCTGCAGAATCAGGACAGACTTGCAACAGCCCACACCCTGTCCACCCCTCTCGAGAAAATGCCCAAGAATCTATACTCCATGTAGGGGAGGACAGGCCTCCAGATCTCAGGGTGAGAGAGGAGGGGAGTGCTGGGAGTTCAGAATTGCAGGTAGAGAATATACATAGTTTTACAGAAAAAGTGCCAGGTGGGAGAATGCCATGGCACCCTAGTAGGGGAAGGAGGTCTGGTTTTAGAGGATCTCTCCCATGGGATAAAATAGGAGGATGTTTGAACTCTGCTTGCTTGTTTATAGAAAGTATGCTGCTAGCTGTTCTCATGGGGGAGGGGATTCCCGTCCACTTGGCGATGGATATTGTACCTATTGTTTGTATCCTTGGGGTTGCAGCATGCCTTAGCAGGGTTGATGTGCATTCTTCAACTTTCTCTCTTGGCTTAGCTCCAAACCATCAGCTTACTTGCTAAACTTCTGTTCTTTAACTCTTCTTCTGGACGGGAGCCTCTTTGGAAGGCTCACTCCAGTTTGCCATCTTGCCTCTTGGCTAAGATTTTCTCGAGTTTTTTTTTTAAATCAATATTTGTTAGTGAAATTGATCTGTAGTTCTTCTTTTTAGTTGGGTCCTTTCCTGGCTTTGGAATCAGGGCAATGTTTGCTTCATAGAATGTGTCAGTAAAGGCTGGCTCCAGTTGGCCATCTAGCCCCCATGGATAAGATTTTAGGTTTTTTTTTTTTTTAATCAATATTTGTTAGTGAAATTGATCTGTGGTTCTCCTTTTTAGTTGGGTCTTTTCCTGGCTTTGGAATCAGGGCAATATTTGCTTCATAGAATATGTCAGAAAAGGTTCCTTCCTTGTCATTGTTTTGGAATAGATTCAGCAGTACAAGTATAAACACTTATTTGAAAGTTTGATAGAACTCTGGTGTGAAGCCATCTGGTCCAGTGTTGGAGTCCTGTTCCAGGAGCAGGGTCCACTAAGACCTGTGGAACTGGCAGACTGGCTGAAGAAATATAAAGTTAGGAATGATGATAAAGAAAAAGACACAAGACACAGATTAGAATTTTCAAAGGTGGGAGCTCAGGGGACCACTTCCTGTTCATGGGGTTCAGCGAGTGGCCCCTAGTCTTTGTTCCACAAAACTTTTATTGAAATGTATCTGTCCAGGAGTTCCTGGGGTGCACCGCCAAGAGCTGGCGTTTGATCTTGCTCTTCTACCTAGTTTTTTATGGGTTCCTGGCTGCACTCTTCTCATTCACAATGTGGGTCATGCTTCAGACTCTGAATGATGAGATCCCAAAATATCATGACCAGATTCCTAGTCCAGGTCTTATGGTTTTTCCAAAACCACTGACTGCATTGGAATATACATTCAGTACAAAAGATCCAACTACATATGAAGCGTACGTTCGAGACCTTAAGCATTTTCTAAAACCATACACTTTAGAAGAACAGAAGAATCTCACAGTATGTAATAAAGGAGGACTTTTTGAACAGAATGGTCTGGATTATGTTGCATGTCAGTTTCTTGTTTCCTTACTTGAGGAATCCAATGGTGTGAATGATCCTGATTTTGG
>CAUYON010144633.1:0-19713 GCA_963573935.1 Arctocebus calabarensis
TTCTCTGTGGATTCTTGTTATTAGACCTTGGTCGGAAATAAAACCTGCAAAAATCCTCTCCCATTCTGAGGGCTGTCCATTTGCTTTACTTACTGTGTTCTTGGCAGTGCAGAAGTTTTTAGTTTGATCAGATCCCAGTAAAGTATTTTTGGTACTGCTTCAATTGCCTGGGCCTTTGCTGGAATTTTTGATGGAAATCTCAGTTCACCTATTCTTTTTGGATGCCACTGCTTAACCTAAGGTCAAGAATATGTACACCTGTTTCTTCTAACAAACTTATAGTTTTAGCTCTTATATTTAATCTTTAATCCATTTTGAATTGAATTTTGTTATTAAAGTAATGGTTCAATTTCTTTTGCATATGACTAGTCAGCTATCCCAGCGACGTTCAAAAGATTATTATTCCTCATTAAATGTTCTTGGCACCTTTTTCAAAAATCAATTGACCATAAATACATGGGTTTCTTTTTAGACTATCAATTTTATTCCATTGACTTATATGTATACTCTTAAGCTAGTACCATGCTATCTTGATTACTGTACCTTTGTGTTTTGAAGTCAGAGTGTGAACTTTCCAACTATGTCCTTCATTTCAAAAGTTGTATTGACTTTTCTGTGTCCTTTGAATTGCCAAATGAATTTTAGAATCAGATTGTCCATTTTGCAATTTTGATAGGGACTGAATTGAACCTACAGATCAATTTTGGAGTGTTGCTAATTTTAACAATATTACATTTTCTGGGTGGCGCTTGTGGCTCAAGGAGTAGAGCACTGGCCCCATATACCGAGGGTGGCAGGTTCAAACCTGGCCCCAACCAAAAAAAAATATATATATATATATATACACATATTACATTTTCTAATTTATGACCATGGAATGAGTTTTAATTTATTTAGATCTTTCTTGCACAATTTTTTCTAGCTTTCAGTATACTATTTTCCTACTTCTTGGAGTAAATTTATTCCTAAGCATTTTATTCTTTTTTGGCTATTGTAAATGATTTCCTGATTGATTGCTAGGGTATAGAAGTTAAACTCATCACTGTATTTTGATCTTATGTCCTACAACCTTGCTTAGTATAATATTAACCCTCATCCTTTGGATACATGGGTCATTATGCAAGTTTGAGATACACACAAATCAAGAAACATAAAATCAGCTTGGACAGAAACAAATGAAGTGCTCTCAGCAACACCCATACGCCGAGCAAGATGAAACTTGCATGGGTGAATCAGAATGGACGTCAATTCCACTTCTTGGGAGTGAAATAATGGACCATATCACCCCTGCCTTAAAACTTTCATAGTGATCTTACACATCTTTCATGTGTATTATCAACATATAGAGATAGTTTTAATTCTTTCATTATGAATGATCTTTCTTTCTTTTCTTGTCTAACAGTCCTGGCCAACCTCTATTACAACGTTGAATAAAATTGAGAATTCTCATCTTATTCCTCATCTCAGAAAGAAAGCTTTCAGCCTTTCCTCCATTAACAACTATCTTAGCTGTGGGCTTTTTAAATGCCCTCTATCAAACTGAGGAACTTCCCTTCTGAGTATGTTATTATGAAAGAGTGGGTGGATTTTGTTAATTTACTTGTGACTATTGAGATGACATTTTCCCTCTTCCTACTATGATACATTATATATAAAACACATCACACATCACATATACATTTATTGATTTTCATATGTTAAACTTGCATTCCTGAAGTGAAATTCTTGTGGACAAAGTTTAATTTTTTTTTTTTAAATTTGTGGCTAGGTTTGGTTTGCTTAGTATTTTGTTAAGGGATACTGGTTGGTAGGTTTTTTTATGGCATCTCTGTCTTTGGCACAAAGGCAATACTGACTTTACAGAATGAGTTACAAAGTGTTACCTACTATTTTTAAATTCTTAAGCTTATTTACTTATTTTTTTAGCAAGCTCAGGCCAGGTTTGAATCTGCCATCCCTGCTACATGGGGCTGGCGCTATAACCACTGAACTACAGGCGCCCACCTACCTACTGTTTTTAAAAAGAATTTGAGCAGGACTGGTGTTGATTCCTTTTTAAATATTTGATAAAATTCGAAAGTGACACCATGGTCCTAAGCTTTCCTTCATTTAAAGTTTTTGGATTAGTAACTCAATCTCTTATAGATCTATTCAGATTTTCAACTTCTCGAGTCAGTTTTAGTAGCTTGCAAGTTTCTAGAAATGTCTGTTTCATCTAGGATACATAATTTGTCAGCATGTACCTGTTCTTTTTGTTGTTGTTGCTGAGACACAGTCCCACCCTATGCCCTGAGCAGAGTGCAGTGGGTGTGGTAGCTCACCCCAACCTCAGACTCCGGCTGTGGGAATCCCGCTGCCTCAGCCTCTGGAAGCCGCTGAGATTCCAGGTGCTCACCCCGGGCGCCCAGCTAGGTCTTTCCATTTTTTTCATGAGTCGGGGTCTCACTCTTGCTCAGGCGAGTCACAAACTCCTGAGCTCAAGCAGTTCTCCCTCCTCAGCCTCCCACAGTGCTGGGATCACAAGCGTGAACCACCGTGCCCGGCAAGCATGTACCTGTTCTTAGTAGTCCCTTACAATTTTTTATTTCTGTATGATTATTCACTTTTACTCCTGACTTTAGTAATTTGAACCTTTTTCTTTGATTGGTTTAGCCAAAGTTTTGTTAACTATATTGATCTTTTCAAAGAATTGACTTTTGTGTTTAACATTCTTCTTTTTCTATCCTGTATTTCATATTTCCGTTCAAATCTTTATCTTTCTTTGTGGTTTAGTTTACTCCTCTAATTTCCTAAGATTGACGTTTAGGCTATCATTTTGAGATCTTCTCTGTAATTATAGGCACTTAATGCTATAAATTCCTGAATACTGCTTCACTACATCTCATAAACTAGTTTTCATCTGTCTCAAAGTATTTTCTAATTTCCCTGTGATTTCACCTTTACAAACTGGTTAGAAATATGTTGCTTAATTTCCATCTATTAGTGAATTTTCCTAATTTCCTTGTTATTGATTTCTAGTTTCACTCCATTGTGGTCAGAGAGTGTATTTTGTATTAGTTCAGTCTTTTTTTATGGAGTCATTTTATGAAGAATGTTCTACATGCACTTGAGGAAAACATTATTCTGTTGTAGAGTGTTCTGTTCATGTCTGTTAGGTCCAAATGGTCTATCGAGAACTGTTCAGGTTCTCTGGTCCTTACTGCTTTTCTGTCTTGGTGTCCCATCCATTATTGGAAGTGGGATATTGAAGCCTCCAACTATTGCTGTTGAAAGGGTATTTCTCTTTCAATTCTGTCACATCTTGTTTTATGTATTTTGGGGTTCCGTTAAGAGATGTGTGTGTATACATAGTTATACATTCTTGATGAATTACCGTTTCTCATGTGATGTCTCTAGCAAAAAAAAATTTTTTTTTTCTTAAGGTCAATGTTTGCTATATTAGTATAACTCTCTTGACTTATAATAAAAACAAGTGATGATTTTATTATCTATTACAAGGCACATAAAGTGTTTTTTTCAACTGTGTTCATAATTTATTGAGCATGATGCTTCTTAAAGCATATCGAGGATGAGTCCAGGCTTCTTCTTGCACGTCTCACTGTAGACGGTGGTTTCTCTCCTTCCACCGTTCTCATTTCTCTGCTGCAAATCATGCACTCTTTGGTAATTTTTATTTCATTTTACATTATAAAATGCATCTTCCCTATTCACCTTTCCTCATTGTGAGAAGGTGGTCTTCCCTTCTTTGAGTTTCTGTTCCTCACATTGCTCACAAGCTGAGTGATGCGATTTCTTGTGGGCTGGCACTTCTCTACTCTCCTCTTCTGAAGAGTAAAGGATGTAAGCTGTTCACAACTGCACTTTCCATCGGCCAGAAGAATATTTTTTTCCACCATTTGCAGAATCTCCGTATAAATCTGTAATATCCACAGTACTAATCAGCTTGTCTACTCCTCTCATAAACTTTGTGTATTCTAAAATAACTGTTGTTTTTTAAAACTGAACACGTTTCCTCCTGTATCCTGTGATCAACTGTGTGTGTGGACCAAAGAATATACTCAGCATTGTCACTAAACTCTTATCACGGAATGAGAGGAATATCATTTTCATATCACACTGATAGGTACATAATTCATATTTCTGAGGGTTTTTTTTTTAATACCTCCAAAGCAGCATTTATTTACCCACTGAATTCCAAAATATTTATTTTAGAAGTCTGGCATTTCACTAATTGCCCATCAGGACTGACATGGGGTGCCACACATGGTGCTGTCAGGCTACACAAGGACAATAGCCAAAGAGTTACAAAAGTTAAATATATGGTTCTTAAACCCAAGCCAAAAAAGAAAAAAAAAAGTTACAAGTATCAAAACTTCATTTCAGATTCATTGCACCCAAAAGATTTGTGCACATAATTTAAAGAGCCAAAACAAAGTGCTACTGAAACCTCAGCTTAAACAATGTATTAATTACAAAGCTGATAAAAGGAGCAAGTTCTCTCTGTACCAGCTTCCCTTAACAGTTTCCCATTAGCTGAAAAGACAGGTGGGAGGGGTGAACACATCTTGGCATGCACAAGACTGATGGCTTGACAAAGCACTTATCAGCCTGTTTCCAGTGGATCTTTTAAATGTCAACCGCAGTGCTGGCTATTCTCCTAATCTTTCCCATTACTTTCACTTGGACTTCCCTAGATTAACAGGCATAGTAAAATGTTTTATTCAGAATGTACTTCTCTACACAGTTCAAAAAGGAAGCTCCTGTGGGCTCAAAGAAAACCTCATGAAGATTTATGAAACTGCTTTCCAAGGGACAGGAGAGCAGATCTGAGTAGCTGTGCTGCCCATACAGGTTTATTTAGCCCTGGATATTTAGTGATTGTGGCAAGAAGAATTGGTAACGATGAGTGTAGGTGAAAGAAGGGTGAGGGATCCGAAGGAGCTTCAGTTGCCTTCTCCAGCTTCTTCATCCTGCTGTCGCTTATCCAGAGGGTGAGTTTGCCTCGCAGCAATTGTATGAGCGTGGAGTCCCGATAGCAGTGTTTTTCAATCTTTTTTTATCTGATAGCACACTTAAACCTACAGTTGAACTTCTTCAGCATATTTAAATTACGCTGATCAAAAAAGACAGAACATACTTATTGAGCTCTGAACTTCTTCCCAAAATAATTTAATGAATAAATGACCTTTAAAAATTTTCACGGCACACCCAAGATCCTCTCATAGCGCACTGGCTGAAAATCACCGCCTTACAGGAACCCTTGTTTACTACGTCCAGCTCAGCTGTGGTCCCGTGGAAGGCTCCTGCAGCTCAGATTCTGGATCTCACAGAGCATGGAGAAGTGAGGGCCAGGCCCAGTCGGATGGGGTAGGCCAGTGCGTTTGCTCTTTGCTGAATTCAAAGGCTTCCTTTTTTTTTTTTTTTTTGTAGAGACAGAGTCTCACTTTATCGCCCTGGCTAGAGTGCCGTGGTGTCACACTGCTCACAGCAACTTCCAGCTCTTGGGCTTAAGCAATTCTCTTGCCTCAGCCTCCCTAGTAGCTGGGACTACAGGCGCCCACCACAGCGCCCGCCTATTTTTTTGTTTTGTAGTTCGGCCGAGGCCGGGCTTGAACCCGCCACCTTCGGTATATGGGGCCGGCGCCCTGCTCGCTGAGCCACAGGAGCCGCCCTCAAAGGCTTCCTTGTAGGCAGCTTCAGAAACTTAGACCACACTGTTTTTCTTCTCCTCAGAAGACACCTCTGCCAGGGAGCGGTAACCACCTTTCATTTTCAGGTAAAACATCTTGGTCTTATACTGAAAACCACTGTAGTTCTTGACAAGGAACTTCCTTACACACTATCTCCAGCTCGTTCTCAATCTACTCCCAGAAAACGTTCTCCAATTTATTTTCATTTCTATCAGCCATGGTTTTCTGCTCACTGCTGCTAGTGACCCTCCATCCAATCTCCTCACACCAGTCACATTCCCGTGGGCCAGACAGAGATTGTGGTCCTCAGTGACGAGGAGAGAAGCCCATGCTCTGCCTGCTCAGCCACGGCACCCACGGCACCGACGGCAGCCGCTGCCCCCTCCCCGCTGCTCCCTGGCCTGGTCCTCAGTGGAGAGAAGTCCATGCTTTGCCTGCTCAGCCACGGCACCCACGGCAGCCGCTGCTCCCTGGCCTGGTCCCTGGTCCCAGGTCGCGGGACGGCCTGCGGCTGCTGTAAGCTACAAGCAGTTGCACAGCTCGTACCCTCTTGCTGCCCAGCCCACAGCACTGTCCTGAAGATTTTCAGATCACTTGGAAAATTATTCCTAGAAGCCATAACTGTTTCTTTTATGTGTATCTTCATTTCATGCAATTCACAACAAATCTGAGAGCTTATGTAGAATCCATCAATGAAGATATGACAGCTTGAACCACTTGTATGTACTTGAAAAATTTGTGCCAAATGAAATCAGGACAAATAAGACTTTCTGGCTTGTCTTGCCGTAACAGGGAACGTGAGAAAACATAATCAATTTCTGTATCACCCAGGCAAAAAATTCATAGGTCCCACTTTGTGGAAAAAAGGCAACCAAAAAAATGTGCAGGTGTCTCCCTCCGTCAGAGTGGAACAGAAAGTCACGTCGGACACCGGCATAGGAACAGGAAGGGTCAAACATCTAGAAAATTGTCAGCAATCCTTTTTTTTTTTTTACTTAGAACATTATAAATTAAGTGGCAGAAGGAACAAAAAATATGTATTGAGAATGACTATATTTCAACAGAGTACCTAGAACAGGAAAATAAAAAAATTCACTGTACTCGAAGAAACATAATTTATTAGTCATGTATGTTTATTGTCCTTGAGGTGGTATTTTTTTGAAAATTACACTTTCAAAGAATCAGCCCTTATGAACAGAGCTAATCTTTCCAAAAATGAAATCTAGAATCCAGATTCTCAAAACTCACAAAACCAATGGGAAAGTCTGGTTGCCAGCCAACGGTGTTAGACTCACAATAATTTCACAACAAAATAATAATCTACAGCTAAATTCATTAGTCAAATTCCAATTCTAAATATTATTACCATGTTGTTCTCAACTGTGTTGACAATTATCTTATTGCTGAATTGTACATTATAATTTTTCTTTGGCAACTTTCATTTATTACCACAATGGGACACCTATAAAGATTTGTATTAACTTAATACTTTAAAACTTCATCACTTAAATGTAATTTGTGATAGGTGCTAGAATAGGAAAGCCTCTAAACATGCCTGACAACAACAACAAAAATTGCTAAATAATCACTACTAAAAGCTTTTCAGTTATATACAAGTATATAATTCAGTTTAACTTTACCAGTGAAAATATTACAGTGTTAGTTCTGATTCTCTAGCAGAACTTCTGTGACAAAGGACAAAAAAAAAAAAAGAAAGAAAGATCATCTGGGTATCTGTCAATTTTCCTGGAAGGTTGTTTCATATAAATTTAAAATGACCTAAAATTGGCCAAAATATAACATGAATTTTCACTGTCATACCTCATAAACTTATACTTAAAGTATATTGACAGCTTATTAATTTTTAATTCTTATTCCATAGAATAAGCCTATTTTGGAAGCTTGGCACAACAGTAACAAGAAATTTAAACTGGAAGCAAAAGTCCAGAAATGTAACTAAAAAATCTTTTCTCTATATAATAAAATCAACTTAAATTATAAGTGGCTTCCACTAAAAATTACCACTCCAAAATTCACAAAAAGTAAATTAATAGCTATGGCAGAAAGTGCACTCTGAAATACGTAGTATGTTCACATTACAAAGATAAATGATGAAGGTTAACCAGCAAAAAATTCAAATAGGTAAGTAGGCAAATACTTGTATGCAAACTTTCATGAGTAAGATACAAGAAATGATTCACTTGGATAATTTTATGTATAGCTTGCATACAATTTAAAACAAGTACAACTGAAAATGATTCTATGTAAAAGCCACAATAAAGTCAAATGAAATATTAAACAACAGTCTTCTAAATTGGTCTCTCTTAGGAGTTCTCAGAAGAATAACCAAGTAATGTTATTTTAAGAAATGCCCTCTTCTTGATCAATCATTTCTGTTTTAACTGAAAACACATCTGCCAGCATATGCTTTGGAATTTCTGAACCTCTGACTTTCAAAGCATAACAAGCATTCTCCACTTTGGCCAGACTCTGTTTCAAGGTATATAGCTTTTTAGAAACCTCATATGGTCCCGTGTTGCCAATGAATGAAAATCCATCATAAACCTGCCGTAAAAACTGGCTCACTTCAAAGGGGGTGTCAATGTCCCCATTTCCCACACTGTTAATACACATCCGCATCAATTCTCCAGTTAAATCAGCCACTCCCAGAAGGTAATCCACAGGCGTGACTTTCAGGCTCCAAGTGCCAAACTGCTTATCCTGTGTATCAGAAGAGGGCTGGTAAAAAAGAAAAAGAACATACACACAAAGGAAACGCACTGTGAAAAAGAGTGAAATGGCATGTATCACATTTATCATAAAGTACACAATCAAAAGCAGATTCATACTTTCTCTAAATAAACAACCTGTTTCGCTTAATAACCATTTGGGATATTACAAGAGGAATTTATGCCCTAGGTAGGGAGTTGAATCAAATGACTTCAAGATACTTTTGTTTTTCAGACAGAGTCTCACTTTGTCGCCCTTGGTAGAGTGCTGTAGAGTCACAGCTCACAGCAACCTCAAACTCTTGGGCTTCAGTGATTCTCTTGCCTCAGTCTCCCAAGTAGTTGGGACTTCAGGTGCCCGCCACAATGCCGACTATTTTTATTTTTTGGTTGTAGTTGTCATTGTTGTTTGGCAGGCCCAGGCTCAATTTGAACCCAGCAACTCCGGTGTATGTGGCTGCCGCCCTAGCTGCTAATCTACAGGAATTGAGCCAGACTTCAAGACACTTTTGAAATCTACTACTGTATCATCTTAAAACCATTTCCAGCTTCACTTGACACACAAGATAAAAACTTTCTTAAACAAGTCTTAATGACTTTCTCGCACGACAATCACAAGGCTCTCTACGTTTGTGATCCTAAGTCATTTAGTTCCTTTCTGGTCTCTTACCCTTCCCTACTCATCACTGCTGACCATTACAGTTTATTATATCTCACTGCATCCTTGATTCCCTTAGACGCCTATTTTTTCTACTACACCAACAGAATCCTGAATTAATACTAAAATCTACTCATTAGTCCTTTATTCATTAAGCACCACCACACAGCTTGAACTGCTACAAATTACCCACCAATCTTTTTCACTACCTTTTTTTTTTGGCCAGGGCTGGGTTAGAACCTGCCACCTCTGGCATATGGGGCTGGTGCCCTACTCCTTTGAGCCACAAGTGCCGCCCCCACCACCAATCTTTTTAAATATTCTTAGATGGTTCTTTCTACAATCTCTTCACACTCTCCTCAGTCCCCTACTCAATCCCAAACCTCTTCATTTTCAGTAGACAATCTTACCTAATTTCACTATCCTGGTCATTTGCCAGATCACCTAGAACAATCTCTCTCAATTACCTTTATCCCTACAAAAAAACCCTTATTTATAACCACAAACATCTTTACCTGCTATCTTCTAGTCTCAGATGATGAGCTGTCCCTCCTCTTGTGTGAGCTTAACTCTTCCAAATCACCTTGACCCAATCTCCTCCCACCACTTCCAGGACCTTGCTTCATAAGTTGTGTGCCCTTGGGCAAGTTATTTCATCTTTCTAAACCTCAGTTCCCTCATCTGAAAAATGGGGTAGTAACAGTACCTACCTCAGAGGTTTAAGGATTACATGAGATAACGTTTACCAGGTTCTTGGCATAATGTCCAACACAAAGTAAACACTGAATGAATGTTAGCTGCTATCATCACAACCATCATATGAATCTCTTGCCACATCAATTTCTCTCTCTATTGGCTTCTTTCTAGTAGACACAATGTCTACATTGTTTTTAACAGATTATATGTTTAAAAGACCAGACAAAGTTGCATTACAGGACACTTGGGTAGGGGGAATTGCAAAAGTGTTCAGTAGGAACCGTGTTTATTCTGAGTAAAGTAAGTAGCAGTACAGGACAAGACTAGGGAGATAGTTTATTAGGATCACTCTGGTTGCTGTGCATCCAACATAGGAACCCTAATACTGTTTGGACTTTTCAGAGATCACCTGGTCCAATGCCCTCAACACAGAGCACATAAAATGAGGTCTATGAATCATTTACAGGCAACATGGCTAGTTACTGGCAATATGTGTTTCTATTCTGTTTTTCTGGGTTTGATTTCTCCATAATAAAAAGGTTTTTAAGAATTAAATGGTTTTGACATATTCTCAACAGGCTAGTCAGATAAAATACCTTTTCCTACCGAATTTTCAGCACCAAACATCAAGAATCTTTAGGAAAAACTACCTCTGTGTGTGGCCTTAATCTGATAAGGGTTTATAGATATCACAGCACCATGATCTTAGAATAATTTAGTAAATAAATCCTGAAAACAGTCCATTTACTCTCAGTTTTCTGGCCTCTTTCCCAGTATTTCCATTTCGATGTAGAGGAAACTTGGAAGGAAGATGTGGTCACTTCCTTGACATTATTTAAGAAGCAGGGTCAGATAGGCTTCATTTTATTTCTTTCTATAACTCAAGCTACACTAAAGAGCAGTTAAGAGTAATCATTCAGTAGTGCTAAAGGTAAAGAGCATTACCTACTCTCATTATTCTTATTCTATCCACTAACTGAAATATTTAAAGACTATTTTCCTAGAATCTATGAAAAAATAGAAATTTTTACTTTAGAAAAAATATTCCCATGTCAATCTTTTTAGCATTACAAAACAGTAAAAAAATCTCCAATGATTATAGTATTATATAAATTATACAATATGAAATGTGATTTTAAATTCTCACAGTCTTATTTTCTTTCCCATTGTCTTCAGTTGTAAATATCAATTGCTTGTTAATTTCATCCATACTGATTAATGATCGTGTTTTGATGAAGTACTGAAAAGAGACAGCTTCCACATATTCTTGCAGTCCTAAAAAACAACAAAGAAAATTACTAAGAACAAACACTACATTAATAAAAATGGCATACTAAAAAACTTCAAATTGACCATCACCTAGTTCAACAGAAGTTTAACAGATCCTACTATGAGGCTAGCACTGCACTAGAAGCACAAAAACCGAAGAATAACCAGGGACAGACGGTCGTCGTACCAGGCTGTACTAGATGCGAATTCTCCATTCGATGCACTGGGTGTTCCCTTTATGTTCTCTACTAGATGCTTACTTTGAATATGGAAACACCCTCTGTCCCCTACATTAACCCTCCCCCTCCTCCCCTTCACAGCTAACTTTCTTGAAGTAGCTGGCTACATTTGCTCAACACCTTCACCCAATACTTCTCACGCTGCTTCAGTCTAACTTAGGCCTATTTCTATACCCAAACGATGCTTATTAAGATTACCAGACTAAGTCTAATGGACACTGTTTCAGTCTTAATCTTTGCAGAATTCAGCATTTTTAATCATTTCCCCCTCTTAACACAAGTTTTCCTTTCATTCCTTCGACAGCATCATCCTGGTTTCTCATTTTGCTACTTCTCTAACTGACGACTTCTCAGTCTCCATCTTTGTTCGTCCTAGGTTCTCTCGAGCTCTTGTATACTTGGTTTCAATTAATCTTGCTGTTCCCAAACTGTACATTTCTGGCTTAGAGTCACATATATTTGAATGTGCACCTGATATCCCTATCAGAGATACCTCAAAATCAGCATGTCCGACAATGAACTCACAATCTTCCTTCCAAACCAGATCCTCTTAGTTTCAAAGTGCCCCCTGGTCTCCCCCATCCATTCTTTCCCTCTTTTCATTCATTCTCACACTATGAACAGTTTGCCTTTTTAATATGTAACTATGACCACATCACTCACCTGTTTAAAGCCCAGATAAAGGGAAAAATCATTAACACGACTTTTAAGACCCTGCTTAATTTCACCCTCACCTACATTATCAACCTCAATCCCTGCTGCAGGCAAGTCATAACTCACAAAGGGTTACATTTATTTCCAAGATGGGTACACAAACCCATATATGTATAATCATATATCAACAAAAGTAGAAGCCTTCAATGTACCCTGCAATATGAATTTTGCCTACAGTTAGCGTAAGTCATTACTTCTTCAATACAGGCAAATCTGTCTCTTGATGATGGAGCTATGTCCTGAGAAATGCATCATTAGGTGATTCTCTGTGCAAACTTCAGAGCAGACCGACCCAAATCCAGATGGCACAGCGTTCCACACACTCCCAGGCTACATGGCATAGGCTACTGCTCCTAAGATACGACCTGCACAGCATGTTATTGTACTGAATTCTGCAGGTGGCTGTAATACAATGGTAAGTGTTTACATATCTACACATATCTAAACATAGATATGTTATGCTGTAATACAGAGAAAGTTCAAGGACAGCTGGCCCAAAACACGAAAAGCATTTTTGGTCACATGTAGCTAAAAGGATGTTTAAACAAGTTATGTTTCAACTTGATAAAAAGGACATCCGCTATTTTCAGTGAATAATCCCCAAGGTGAAAATTTTCAACCTACTGCCCTATTCCATCAAACAATGCCTTCCCCTTCTGCCTTTGCCTTGGATGAAATCCAATTAGAATTATTTACACAACCAGCTGCCAGTAAGAGAGAAGTCTGTACATTGCTTTTATGTAATTTGTTATTTTTCTCCTGGTTCTCCTATAAGAACATATACATGGAAAACCTAATTAAAGGCTTCTGATTACTTTTACTTATTCTTATAATATTTAAGCAATATAAATCCAGTCCAACTCCCCATCAAAAACCACAAATAAGTTAAACAAGGTAAGACAAAGGTTTCATTATAATTTTACATCTCAGATGTCTCAATTTTTTTTCTGGGCCTTTAGTGCTTTTTTATAAAATTGTTTAACATAGAACTCAGCGACTATGCCCCTAGATATATACCCAAGAGTACTAAAAGCATTATGTTCACGCACACACTTGTAGCCAAAAGTGGAAACAACCTAAATTTCCATCAAGTAATGAACAGTTAAAAAAATTGTGGTATATCCATACAATAGACTGTGATTCAGTTATAAAAGAAATCAAATACTAAGAAACAGATAAATCCACAGAGACACAAAAGTCAATTAGTGGTTGCTAGGGACCGGGGATTTTGGAAGAACAGAGAATATTAAATGACTGTTAATGGGAACAGGGTTTCTTTTGTGGATGATAAAATGTTCTTGAATTAGACAATAATAGATGCAAAACCTTGTGAATATACTAAAAACCACTGTTCAGTTTTTTTTTTTTCGAGACAGAGCCTCAAGCTGTCACCCTGGGTAGAGTGCTGTGACATCCCAGCTCACAGCAACTTCCAATTCCTGGGCTCAAGCGAGTCTCCTGCCTCCGCCTCCCAAGTAGCTGGGACAACAGGTGCCCGCCACAACGCCCGGCCATTTTTTGGTTGCAGACATCATTGTGGTTTGGCGGGCCCAGGCTGGATTCGAACCCATCAGCTCAGGTGTATGTGGCTGGTGCCTTAGCCTGTTGAGCCACAGGTGCCGAGCCCCACTGTTCAGTTTTAAAAGGTTAATTTTATGGTATGTAAACTATTTCAGTTTTTAAAAATTGCTTACATAACTATTTCTAGGAGCAGCACCTGAACTTTAAAATAAGTTAGAATAACCAGCAAAATGTTAATATAAAATCAGCTCTACAATTGATTCATTGGCCACCCTGCCAAAACCAGTTTTCAAATACCTGAATTGTACACAGAAAATAAATGTATATATAAACCGTAGCTTTATAAAGTATGAGGAAGGTGAGTCCTTCCCAGAGAGACATTAAAATGAGGCATCAATCATATCCTACTTCTGACTCTAAGCTATGTATTCCTCTTTTGAATCTGCCTGTTATTTAAGTAAATAGATATTAACCTAATAATGCCACCCCAGTCCCAAACCCTACAGTTTAACAATGTATCACTGATCACTAACCATTCTTATTTCTGAAAATCAATGAGAATTATTCACAAACAACTTTGTTATCAGCCCATTCGCTGTCCCCTTTTTATGCCTTTAAAAACCTGCAAGAACAGAGTTCATATTCTAGGTTACTTGGGTCTGAGTCTTCAGGGCAGCTATCCTCACTCTGGTTGAAGTAAATTTTTTTTTTAATTTATGGGTTAATATGAAGGTACATACATTATAAGGTAAAGTCCAAAGTCTGAGTTGCAGTTGAGTTCTTCACACAGGAAGTGTGTCATCTACCCCTACATTGTACCCGATGTGAGAACTAATTGAGTCTCTCTTCACCCTTCTTGAGTTTAATTGTGTTTTTTCTTGTGTGGGCCCCTAGCTGTTGATCTACTATTTTCAGATTAGTACTGAGTCCATGGGATGCTTGCTTCTCCATTCTTTTTTTTATTAAACCATAGCTGTGTACATTAATGCAATCATGGGGTACAACACTTCTCCATTCTTGAGATACTTTCCCTAGGAAAATGTTTTCTAAATCTATCCAGGTAAATAAGAAAACAAAGTACCCATCTTTTTTTATGGCTTAATAGTCCTCCCTGGTGTATATATAGCACAATTGATTAATCCACTCACAGGTTGATGGACATTTAGGCTGTTTCCACATCTTGGTGCCTTAAATTGAGCTGCTATAAACTTTTGAGTGTAAATGTCCTTACGGTAAAATGATTTTTCTTCTTCTATGATAACTAGTAATGGGATTGAGGGGTCGAATGGGAGTTCTATTTTCAGTTCTTTGAGGATTCTCCCTAATTCTTTCCAAAAAGGCTGTCCTATTTTGCAATCCCACCAACAGTGCTTCAGTGTTCCCTCTCTCCATGCCCACAGATGTGAGCTATCCTCACTGGTGGTAGGTGGTATCTGAAGGTGGTTTTGATTTGCATTTCTCTGATGATTAGGAATGATGGACACTTTTTTCATAATGAGCATGTTTGCTGGCATTTGTGTTCTTGGGAAAAAATTCTATTCATGTCACTTGCGCATCGATTGGTGGGGTCATTTGCTCTTGTTGATTTCCTCGAATTCTCTGTATATTCTGGTCACTAACCCTTTCTCTAATTTGTAACATGTGAATGTTTTCTCCCATTCTGAAGGCTATCGTTTTTTTTTTTTTTTGAGACGGAGTCTCACTCTGTGGTCCTAGGGTTGAGTGCCATGGTGTCACAGCTCACAGCAACCTCAAACTCTTGGGCTCAAGCCATTCTCTTGCCCTAGCCTCCTGAGTAGCTGGGACTATCGGCGCCCACCACGACACCCGGCTATTTTTCTTTTAGAGATGGGGTCTGGCTCTTGCTCAGGCTATCCACCCAGCTCAGCCTCCTAGAGTGCTGAGATCATGGGCATGAGCACCTGACCCTACTATCTATTTTCTTTGTTGACTGTATCCTTAGCTGTGCATAAGTCTTTTAACTTGATCAGGTCCCATTTCCTTATTTTTGTTGTTCCTGCAGTTCCTTCTTCATGAATTCCATTCTATGGCTGATATTAAGAGTTTTCCCCACATTTTCCCCTAAGGTTTTTAACACTTCATGCCTTAGATGTAAACAGTTTATCCGGTGTGAGTTAATTTTTTGTAAGTGGTGAGAGGTGTGGGTCCAGTTTTGGTCTTTTACACGTGGCTATCTAGTTCTCCATTTATCAAATAGGAATACTTTCCCCCAGTGCATGCTTTTCCTTGGGTTGTCAAAGATTAGCTGGTGATACAAGGCTGGTTTCATCTGTAGGTTGCTCAATTTTGTTCCACAGATACGTGTCTCCAGATATTTTTATGCTGGTACCATGCTGTTTTGATCACTACAGATCTGTAATATAACCTGAAGTCTGGTAACATGATGCCTTCAGATTTGTTTTTATTTAGTAGAATTCTGTTGGTTATTCAGGATTTTTTCTGGTTTCATATAAATCGAAGTACTATTTTTTAAAGTTCTTCGAAGTATGATGGTGTGGTTTTAATGGGAACTGCATTAAATTTGTAGATCACTTCGGGCAGCATAGACATTTTAACAATATTAATTCCTCCCACCCATAAGCATAGTATGTTTTTCCATTTGTTAATGTTTTCTGCTATTTCTTATCTCAGTTTCATAGTTCTCTCTGCAGAGAGCCTTTACTTCCTTTATTAAGTATGTTCCAAGGTATTCCATTTTCTTTGAAGCTTTTGAGTAGGTGGCACTTTTCTTAAGCTGATGGATGCCATCTACAACAAACCCACAGCTAGTATCATACTGAATACAGGAAAACTGAAAGCATTTCCACTCAGGACTGGAGCTAAACAAAGATGTCCACTTTTACCAATAGTATTCAACATAGTGCTGGAAGTTCTAGCAAATGCCATCAGGCAAGAGAAGGACAGCAACAACATCCAAATGGGGACACAGAAGGTCAAACTTTCACTTTTTGTTCATGATATGATCTTAGAAAAACCCTGGGATTCAACCACAAGGCTCCTAGAGATGATCAAGAAATACAGTAACATCTCAGGATATAAAATCAACATCTAAGTCAGTAGTCTTCATATGTGCCAACAACAGTTAAGCCAAGAACCAAGTAAACTCTTTAATTCTTTTTTTTCAGACAGAGTCTCACTTAGTCACCCTGAGGCTTGGGCTTGAGTGATCCTCTTGCTTAAGCCTCCTGAGTAGCTGGGACTACAGGGAGATGTCACAACACCCAGCTAGTTTTTCTATTTTTAGTAGAGACAGGGTCTCCCTCTTGCTCAGGCTGGTCTCAAACTCCTGAGCTCAAGGGATCCACTCATCTCAGCCTACCAAAGTGCTAGGATTATAGACATGAGCCACCACGCCAGCCTAAACTCTTTAAATTATACTTTGTGCCTAACCCTCTTTCTTTTGGGTTGACAGGTATAATACATGCATTATACTACCAACAGTAAAACCTAAAAGCAATTTTACTAATTTGGATCTTTTTTCTGTCTAAGCAGAGTTTTTTACTTTAGCACTAAAGAGTGTATGTTGAGCAAATTAGTGTGGCTAAGTTTTTACCTAAAATGAAAATAAATTTTAGAATGTAGCACAATATTACAGATTAATTCTGATGACAATTAATTAATTAATTAATTAATTCTGGATGGGAACAAACATTTGTTAATGGTTATGTGCCAAACAAAATAAAGAATGCTTTCTATAAACATAATTCATTTAATTTTCAAAACGATCCAGGAAATAGCTAGTATTGTCCCTCTGTTAAAAGTGAGAATGCTGAAATTCAAACAGGTTGTATACTTTTTTCCAAGATTATAAAGCTTGGAGTATCAGAGGAAACATATAATCCCAGATCCATCTGATAGCACAGCCTATCTCTTAAATCTTATCTCCATTAAAAGGACAGTTACCAGGTGACTAGATATTCTGCCAATGAAGAGGATTCCAAGGCCTGCCCCCATCTCAGCTTTCAGCTCTCCCCACCATTCCTCAAATCCCTATTCATCCTACCCCCAACATAACATTTGTAGCTTGTTTCCTAGCTAGAGTGCACAAATGAAATACTATCTGCTACGGACTGCACTGTCACCCCGACCTCTAGCATCTCAAACTATGACAGCATTTAGAGAGACGCTTCAGTTCAAATGAAGCCATAAAAGTGTGCCCTAATCCAACGTGACTGGTGGTCTAAGGAGATTAAAACACAGAGAGAGACACCAGAGATGTCTGCACACGGAGAGGAAGGCCATGCGGACAGCGTGTGCAAAGAGAGCCATGTGCACGCTATGGAGACTGACCCGGAAGAAATCAAACCTGCTGATACCTTGACCTCAAACGTCAGGTCTCCAGAACTTTAAGAAAATCAAATTCTGCTGGTTAAGTCACCCAGTCTGTGGTATTTTTTTATGGCAGGCCTGTCGAACTAATACAGTATATTAGAATCAGTGTGTGTTTGGCTTCTAGGACAAACCACAAGTGATGAAATTTGTACTATTAATTTTATTACTCGTTACAAATCAACTGTTTACCAACAGATACGTAAGTATATATTTTTATTTTAACCAAAATGGCCATAATGGTATATATCAAACTGAATATCTTTTGCTTCTTTTCCCACTGTCATCCTGCTACAGCTAATGAGAAAAACCTAACCATGAATTAATGTAACTTTCTGCCTTGTTCATTCCTATGGCTAGACAGAAACAATTATATTTGTTTATCAGGTAAAAATTATTATTAATAGGTATTAATCAAATATGACACAATAACCTCTAAATGGCCTTGATTAAGTTCCCATCCTCATTCCCCTCAGAGTCACTCCCAAATCTTCAGTTTCCAATCAAGTCCAAAACATTTCCCTCTTTCACTCCCACCCCTTTCTCACCACAGGACATGACAATAGAAGACACTCAGCAAAAATGTCCATAATCCCTTCTGGAAGAGGGGCCTGTCCTCTCATCCTCAAGTCTTGAGGGACCCTATTCCACTAAACAGTTCATTGTCTTTCCTTTAGTTAAGGTTCCTAGTCTCTGGCCGCCTTCTCACTCTACACTCTCCTTGGACAACTGAATTTATCCATGTCTATAAATTCAACTACAATTTATAAACTTAAGACTCCCAAGTTGTAACTATAAATTAGACTTTTATACTGAGTTCTCTAGTCCTATCAAATCAGCTCTGAGTGGCTCTACCTGGATGCCCCCCCACCACGACTTCCAGTGTTCATATCTAAAACCCTTTCCACTTTCCTGTTTTCTTCTCTTAATGAATAACATTTCCATTCATCCAGCTGGCCAAACCAGAAACCTAAAGGCAGTCCTAGACCATTCCACTTCCCCTACACTTAATAAAATTATCTTCTAAAAATATGCCCTCTCCCCTCCAGTCTCACTGCTAACAACAAACTTGAAGCCCTATTCATTTCACACCAACCATGACCACATGATACAGCCTCTTTACCTTCCTGGCTCTTGCTTCCCTCCAACTAAAATAAGATAATGGCATAAAAGAAAAGCAGAGACTTGAAAAGAGGCTGTCGTAGATTCAAAAGCCAATTCGATCTCTTGCTAGCAGTGTGAATTAAAATGAGTTTATTTTACTGCACTCCCGATTTTCTCATTTATAAAGTGTACACATTCACCTAAGGTTTATATAGAATAATGTATCAGGATCTGGTACAAGGGTCCTCAAAAACTTAAATTAAACTGACGGGAGAATAATTAAAATAAGGATGTCTGGTATTGTTAGATAATAAATATCTGTGTGCCTAAAGAAAGCAATTGTTGTTTGTTCTTTGGAGTTTTTTTCTTGTCAATGTATTGGTTCAACATAAAGGAGACTACTGTTCTTCCCAACGTTACCCTAGCTCAACACGCACTGTGATTCTAGGATACTTTTTGGTTAACTAATAAGTAATAGCAAACTCTGTTAACAGAACACTACTGTTTACTAAGGCATGATAAATCGAGCCAGTTTGTTGAGGACTGAGGTACAGCACGTCCACACCGAGCACAGTGCTGGACTGAGGTGCGGCGCGTCCACACCGAGGACCGTGCTGGACTGAGGTGCGGCGCGTCCACACCGAGGACCGTGCTGGACTGAGGTGCGGCGCGTCCACACCGAGGACCGGGCTGGACTGAGGTGCGGCGCGTCCACACCGAGCACCGTGCTGGACTGAGGTGCG
>CAUYON010144636.1:0-22699 GCA_963573935.1 Arctocebus calabarensis
AAAACGCTGCAGATGACCATTAAAAAAGAATGCATCAAGCACACTTTCACAGGCATGGTTGCCATAATTAACAGACAAAGGAAATTCATACTGCAATTAAAACAATCTGGAGTTATCAAAACAGCATTAGAGACTCTTTTGAGACCTTACTTCAGTCATGCCTTTTCTCTCGGTGCCTTATGCTCAACCTCTTATTCTTGTCAAAATGAAGGCAAAAGAATTTCAGATCTCAAACGATGTGCTGGGAGATTAATGAAACACATTCCAGAACAGAGGGAGGCTGGAGAAATGACGCTACATCTCCTGCACCTGTTACGTGAGCTGTTGCAAGTCCTCACACTGTGGCCAAACTCCCTCCTGCCTCCCCGAGTCCCTCTTGCTCAGGTTAGAATGTCTGTCGCTTCCTGCTGCACGTTGGCAAACGGGCTGCTCACCCTCCGTGTTATGAGGACAGCAATGTGTGGATTCTTTCATATACTCCAGAAGCCTCAGCCTAGGCTATGGAAAGGTGAGCTCATTTCCTATGAGTGCAATATTCATTTATAATTTTATATCATGCGCATTCCATTAGACACTTACCATGTATTTCATGTGGTACCAGCTATGACTTTAACTCTGATATTGTGAAGAGTAAAAAGATAAACAGAATGACAACCTAAAAGATGAAATCAGAAACTTTAAGAAATATAGAAGACCCGGGCAACAGAGTGAAACCCCATCTGTAAAAAGTAAAATGTTTTTACTTTTACTTTTAAAGAGAACAGAACGTTAGCAACTGCTGCTACAGCCTGGATGATTAATTACTAGGATGACACAGGGTGTGTTCAATGAAAAGGTTCTGGGCACCCCTTGGTTAACATTCATTCTGGAAGTTGGTCTTTTTCCTAAGGATAAGAAAAAATGTTTAGGAAACTTCCCTCATTACAGAAGCAGAAAGGCCAAAGAATTATCCTCAAATAGTAGCCAGCTAAAGCCTATGCTCTGTGAAATTAAATGATAATTGCACTCCCAGCATTGGAACTGGTCTCTACTGTCGTAAACGGGAACACAAATGGAACACATTTGGAGAAACCTCTCTTATTTAGAGATTAAATGTCAGCTAAGGAAACCTCTCTTATTTAGAGATTAAATGTCAGCTAAGGAAACACAAAGGAAGACGCACAAAGTTTCCTTCTTTATAAATACCGTATGAAGTAGATTGTGAAGTAGCAATAATCCCACACCGAAGTACTTGGTAGAATTTTGTTTATATTATTTATGATTAATGTAAGATTTTAGTGAACTGAGTGTTCCATCCCAGTTTGAATCAGATCTTATGACTATATCCTTTTTAAAAAGGTTCTGTGACAAAGAATTCCTTTCCATATTATAAGTAATAGAGGCATATTTCAACTCTGACCTCACTAGAGTATTGCTTTGAGGAATTCTTATAGTAATTACCAGACCATATATGGAATACCATTTACAGAATTTATCTCAGGGATTATTCCTTTCTAGGTATCTTCTTGACACATTGGCAGTCTGTGGGTTTTCCCTAATCGTACATTTTTTTTTTTTTCAGTTTTTGGCTGCGGCTGGGTTTGCATATGGGGCCGGCACCCTACTCCTTTGAGCCACAGGCGCTGCCCCCTAATCATACATTTTTAAAGCAATATTTTGGTGGATGTCAGAAAAAAAGTATGTTATGTGAATCTGTAACCCATGTCTATATAAAGATATAGCCATAGGTATCCTTTTATACCTAAGTACATAAAATATGCATAAGTATATGCATAGGTATGTAAAAATATGTATTCACTAGACATTTTTATACCATGTTACAATAGTCCTACATATTTTGTCTTGTCTTTTTTTGGAATAGAGTATATTTTCTTTTGTATCTTCCCTATCTATGCAAGGGTCAAAAATATAACCAATATATCATTTGAGGGTGTAAAATATAAATGTAGATCATTATGTGAAGACTTTAAAATCAAAATATTTGATAAAAGGTAATATTGATGATATGGATATCATTAAGTATTTATAGTATTTCATTCATTCATTCAACAAGTATTTATTTAAATACCTACTACGTACAGGCAGTTTTCTGGACCTAAGGATTTGGTGAGAGAGATGGATGATTAGTAAACAATACATACCATGGAGGGAGATACGTCTGGTGCAGAAAAGGCAGGGAAAGCGGTTGGGAAGGACTTGCTTTGTGCATCATCAGGGAACATCTCTCAATTAAGTTCCTGCAGGTGATGATGTGAGCCAGGAAGGAGCCACATCCCAGGCAGAGGAAGCCACACACACAGAGACCTCGTGGCAGGTGACACTCAAGGAACACCAGGGTAGAGACAACACGTCACATATGACTTTGGAAGTCACTGAAAACCCTTGGGCTTCTCTGACAGAAGGAACCAGCTGAAAGGCTCTTCGCAGACAGTGACTATTTGACCAACCTGCTGTGATAGTTCAAAGGACAGATGATAATAATGGTGTTAACACCGTGACAATCAAGGTGTCACCAAGGGGTCACATGCTGATCGGACTATAATACAATATTTCAGAGACTAATGCAAGAGGTGCATACATATCTGTTCATATTTAACAAATGCTAATATTAACTATTTTGATCCTATTTTTATAATTTATGAAAAGATTTGGTTGAAGATGGTGCTGTACAACACCCCTACTCCATTGACTATGCCTGCAGTCCTAGGTTAGTCACGTCTCTGATTTTGTCAATCTTTACACTTTATACCATATGTCCATAAACTATGTATAGCCATTGTAGATATCGTTAAATTTTGCATAAATGCAATTATTGTGATTTTTCTCACCCATCCTTATTTCTTAGAGTTCTGCCAAATTAATGTGCAGATTTCATTCATACCTTTTATCTGTTATGCAGTATTGAACTGCATGATTATAAAACAAGTCCATTCTCATTAGTGGATATGGAGATTACTTCTACTATTTCCCTATTAAAAAAAAGATTGTAATCGAGATTCTTTTGGGCGATTAGCTAGTGATCTGTATGAAAGTATTCTAGTGGGTAAATAACCATATTCTGAAACCTATTGCATGACATCTTCTAATTTATTAAAAATAACAAAAAAGCCTTTTTTTGGTCAATGAATTATCTGTTACTTTTTTATGATATATAATTGGGTTTTTTCTTTTCTCTTTATTCTCTAATAGTCTTACTTATGTTCTTGATATCAATACTTTGATATATGCATTGCAGCCAGTTTTTTAAAATCTGTGGCTTATCTTGGAACTTTTTATAGGGGTTTCAAAATTAAATTTAAAAAATACTATTTTTTATTTGTTAATCTTGACCCTCTTGGTTCATGGTTTTTGTGTCTTGTTGAATAAATCTTTCATTTCTGACAAGTCATAAAAATGTTCCCTATTTTTACCTAAGAATGTGGAAAGCAAAATTTATGCCTTTAGTCCATCTGGACTTCAGTTTAGGTGTGGTAGAATCGAGCTTCTCCACGAAATCATGCTTTCCTTCATGTTTATACTGTTCCAGAATTGCATTCATTCTTAATGCACTGATTTGTAATGCTACTTTTCTCACATAGCATGTTATATATCATTATGAGTTTCTTTGGGGGCTTTCTCTTCTGTTCTGTTAGTCTCTTTGTCCATTCCTACACTGATAGTTAGCATATATAATTTTCAAATAATTCAGGTGTGGCAAATCAATTCTCTGTAGTCTTTTATGTCACATTAGTCTTTACTATTTTGGGGTCTTTTTTCCTATGCATTTTACAATAGGCTTATTAAGATTTATAAAAAATGCAACTATCATTTTGATTAAAATTGCATTGCATGTGAAGATTTATTTAGAAAAAAGTGTCATTTTTCTAACAGTGAATCTTCTCATGCATCATTTTATATCTTTCTATTTATTTAGGTAATTTTGTATATCCTACAGTACAACTTTATCATTTTATCCATATATGCATTACAATTTTTAGTGTTATTTCTAGTTACTTTACAAATTATACTTTCTATAATATAACTGTGTTCTTTTAAATTTCTTTACATGGCCGGGCACAGTGGCTCACATTTATAAGGCCTAGCACTCTTGAGCTCAGGAGTTCAAGACCAGCCTGAGCAAGAATGGGACTCTGTCTGTACTCAAAATAGAAAAACTATCTGGGTGTCATGGTGGGTGCCTTTAATTCCAGCTACTGGAGAGGCTGAGTCAAGAGGATCTCCTGGGCCCAGGAGATTTAGATTGCTGTGAGCTATGATGATGCCACAGCACTCTACCCCAGGGCGGCAGAGTGAGAGTCTGTCCCATCCCCCAAAAGATACTGTCATATTTTCAACAGGCTTTGCTAATGAATGTGTGTATTACATACATACCTGTAGATACACATTCATGCCATTAGAAAAATTGTCAATTCTATTGTTCAATAATCTTTCATAATTTTGCCTTTTGACCTATTCATTTCATTTATAAAATTATTTATAATTGCAAGAGTTAGTAATTTCTCTAAGCAAGTCTCTCAGCTTTTGCTTTATGTATTTTGAAGATGAATTATTCAATACATATATTCAGGGTTTCTAAATAATCACAATGATTTTTGTTTTATACTAAAATGGGATGGGTCCATTTTATACTAATGATTTCCCAAAACGTATTTTTGCAGTGTTAATAATGATATATAGGACTTCTTTTTGTGAGTATTTGCATACAACATCTTTTTCCATTTGTTTAAAATGTATTTTGAAATGTAATGCCTGGCCTTGGTGGCTCACTCCTATAATCTCAATGTGTTGGGAAACCAAAGTAGAATTGTTTGTGACCAGCAGTTCAAGACCAATCTGGGCAACATAGTGAGACTCTCATCTCTGCAAAAATAAAAGTTAAAAGTTGCAAAATATAAAAACATATTAAATATTTATGTGAATATGATTATAGTGAAACTAAACTTAAAAACCAGGAAATTGGTAATACAGTCCCTCTGTATATCTTTTCCCAATTGTATCTGTCTTACATATCTTTTTTAACTTTATCCTAAATATAGTGTTCATCATTTCCTTGCATTTCCTTATACTTATATTACATAGTTTTATTTATATTTAGATAAAATATATATCTTCTATTTCTATATCTTCTACTTCATTTAGAAGATATAGTTATTATATATGGCTATATATAGTTTTATAGTTATTATACATATAGCTATATATTATATAGCATAGTATTATATATAGCTATATATTATATAGTATAGTATTATAGAATAGCTATATTATGTATAATATATCATATATAATATAGTTACATATAGTGCTAACTATATATATATATAGTTCTATATGGCTTTCTATTTAGTGTTCTCTCTATATATTATATATAGCTATATATGATAGCTTTGCCATTGAAAACTATTTAATTTCTTAATCCCATATGTGTTAATTCTAAACTATTTTTGCTTTCCTTCTAATAGTATATTTGTAATATTCATAATGTTGTATGTGTATACTGTAGTTCAATTCATTTTAATCTGGATAGTATTTTCTTGTATGAATTTATCAATTATATTTCTGATGTATGGGATGTTTCCAACTATAAAAAACTTTGAACAGTGCAGTTACAGTCATCTTTTATCTCTGTCTCCTGTGTACATGTGAAAATATTTCTCAAGGATATTTACCCAGAAAAGGAATTCCTGGGTCATATGATTATGTCAGGTTTACTTCCTTCCAGGAGAGTATAATTTCCAGTTGTTTGATGTTCTTGTCAACACTTGACATTGCCAGACTTCCAACATTTTCTTGCCTCTCTGTTGGGTGTGAAATAATATTCTATTATGACTTTGATTTGCATTTACCTGGTACGGTAATGTTGAGCCTTTTTACATGTATTTATACGCCATTTGGGATTCCTTCTTTCTAAATTGCTTACCTGTTTTTCTCTTGGTTTGTTTTTATTACTATTTTGTAGACTTTACGTATTCTGTGTGCAAACTCTTCATTCATGATATAGTCAAATTTAATTTCCTTTGTAGTTTATATTTTTTGACTCTCACATAACAGGCATTTCTCCATCCCAAGGTCATAAAGATAATCTAAACATTAAGTTTTGCTTTTTACATTTAAGTTTTTATAGGTTTTTTGGGGGTGGGGGTGGCTGGGTTTGAACCTGCCACCTCTGGTATATGGGGCCAGCACCCTAGTCCTTTGAGCCATAGGCACTACCCTTACATTTAAGTTTTTAATGTGCTTAGCCTTGACTTTGCGTAGGGTGTGAAGTAGGCATCCAGTCTTTCTGCATTTGGACAGCTCTCAGGCCAGCACCATTTCCTCAGTAGAACATTTCTCCGCTGCTCTGGGAGAGCGCGTCTGTGGCCTATCAGGCCTCCACTCTGAGCCGGTTGTTTCTGAGTTCTTCCTTTGATTTCATCTGTCTTTATCCCAATCATACCAATATCACACCAAATATATTGCATGTCTAGTAGGGCAAGTCTTTATACCTTGACTTTTATTGTAAGTGATGACATTAGACTTTTTTAGAGAGTATGAACAGATATGACACATACATGTAAAAATATGTGTGCTCACACATTTGAAGGATTTTTTAAACTACCATTTGTTGACTTTTCCCATATAAAAGTGTGATTGAGTTTTCTGTATTTATCTTATAATCAACATTATTAAATTTTCTAATAAGTTACTTATAGATTTTATTGTAGTTTATTCTTTATGAACAAGCCTATATCTGAGGTTGATAATAGTTTCATTTCCTTCAATATCCTGTTAATTTTCAATAGAAACAAGCAGACATTCTCGACTCCTGATTTTTTAAGGGACTATTTTAGTTCACTATTAAGAATGTCTCTGCTCTAGAATTTTGGCAGATATATTTATTGGACTAATAAAATGCCCTTCTCCTGTAAAGTTTGCTAAAGTTTTTCTTAAATTATAAAACAGTCATACTAAACGGTCATTAAAATTCAACATTTACTAAAATGATTATGTTTTCTAGTCTCCCTTGAGTTTTTAACGATGTGGATTAAATTACATTTTCTAATATAAAAACATATTTCTAATTCTTGAATAGTATAAGCTTTGTCTTGATTTTTTCAAATATTATGATAGATTAACAGTAATTAAGTTAGGATTTTGCATCCAAGTCTATACATAAGAATGACTCAGATTTTTTTCTTTTTATATTGCCACATGGATTGGTGTTGGTTGGTGCCCAGATTATATTAATCTTGTAAAATAAATCATGGAGTAGTAATTTTTCTGTTCTCTGGGATAGTTTGAATGAAAGTATAAATAAAGTGTCTATTTCTTCTATGTTTATTAGTTCTCTCCTGTAAAGTCATTGGGATTTTTTTCTGTGTGGTAGTTTTCTTTTCTTATTATTTTTAAAATTACTGATCATTTGCAAGTAGAGTAAAAAAAATTACTGAGAGTAACAGAAAAGTTGTATTCTATTTGCATACCAATCTGTCCCGGAAAGTTATATGTTTTTTTAAAATTTGTTCTATTTAATAATATCTTTTAAAATGTATCAACAAGATATTTTGTCATCTTTCACTTTTATGAATTTTTACAATTTCTACCACATTGTCTTTTTCCTTTGTCCCTATTACATTTTGTGCCTTCTTTCTTGATATTTTCCTTGATGAACTTTAGTAGAAACTGTTTTATTACTTGCAAAGGAATAACATCTATCCTTATCAGTACTTTTTTAAAATTCTATTTGGTTGGGCTTTTTTCCTTTTGTCCTTAATTTTACTGTCATTAAAAAAACCTTTAAATTAGCTGATTAACTTAGTAATTTTTAACATTTCGTTTGTTTGTATAATCATTTAGGGTTATACCATTCCTGAACATTACTGTTGTCACCATATTCCAAATGTCGTTTTGTGTATAATATTCATGATTTCTGTTTGTGTCTTATTTCCATTATGATCTGATTCATTAGTGATTTATAACTATGTTTTAAATAGAGTATAACTAATACTAATGACTAATACTTTTTGGTATTGATTTCTAATGTAATTGTGATCAGAAAACGTGTTCTATGTGTTACCAGTAAGAAAACATGTTCTATGTGTTATCAGTAATTGGAATTGGTCGACATTTGCTTTCTGGAGCAGAAAATAATAAATTTTACTAAATGTGCCAAATAGATTTAAGAAGAATGTGTTTTCTTTAATTGTGTTCTGTAGACATTTACATAAGCCCCTCACATCAACTTTATTAATTGCATTATTCCTCACTAATTTTCTGTCTACTTAATATTTCAACAATTAGAAGTGGTATATTGAAAGATCTCAACATAGTGGGGGATTTGTAATGTATTGTATTTTGATCTAAAAAGTATTCCAATACTAATTGTGAGCACAACTTTATATCAAAATATGTAAATTTGTAAGTCTATATTATTAGATATACACTGTGTAATTGAAAATGAGCTTTTTCATTACACAATTACCTTTATCAGTAATCTTGATGTTTGCCTTAAAATCTATTCTGTATGTTGTAATTCTACATATAACCCAAAGTGATCTTTTCATTGTTGCTGCTGTTAATATTTGCTTGATCTATCATTTCCCATCATTTTAATTTTTTCAAACATCTTTACTAATGTGCAATTGACATTCAAACTGCAGCTATGTAAAGGGTATACTTTGTTTGGTCTAATGCGTGTATAGCCCAGGAAATCATCCATACAATCAAGATAATAAACTTACCCATCATGCCCAAAAGTTCCCTAATGTCCTTCTCCATCTTTTTCTTTCAATCATTATATCCTATAATAATTGTAGGTTCTCTTATTAACAGCATAGAGTCACATTTTGTGTGTCTACTTTATGTTGTGTTTGTTTGAGCTAAGGTACTTCTTAAGGACATTTTCTTTATATGAGTATGGTGATGGAAACCCCTCAGTTTTTATTTATATGAAATTGCATTTATTTTGTGCTTACTCTTAAATTCCAGGCTTGTAGGACACAAAATTGTAGGTTAGCAATTCTTCTGCCTGATTATTTTGAAAGTGACACTTCATTATTGCTTCTACTATCGCAGTGGGAATGGTTTCTGTTCGTTCGTGCTTCCCTCGTTCTTTCTCTCTGGTCTTTCTTTCTGCAGTTCATGAGATATGTTAGGCCTTGTTACTTGATTGCCTGGCTCTTGAGTCATCTCGTAAACTACTAGATCTGTCGTTTGGTCAGTAATTCTCCCTTCATTTGTGTCTAAACTGCTATTTTGCCGCACATCAATTTGTTTTTTCTTTTCTAAGATTATAATTTCTAAAATTTCTATTTTATTTATTTCTAAATCTGCTTGGACAATTTTGACACATTCTTGGTCTTTTCTCATCATGATATTCTGCTCCCTTTTAAAATTTCATAATTATTCTGTAGTTAGTATCTCAAATTATAATTCAATCACCGAAATTTTTATTTTAATGACTTATGCACATGATAACTTATTTCACCATAAATTAGCTGAACTTATAAGTTTTAGACTCTAAATTAAGAATTCTTTCTTCACCTACAGTGCATCTTAGAAGGGTACAAGTGAAACTTACTAAATGTAAAATATAAATGTCTGAACACAATAACTAAGAAAACACCATGAAAGCTATGTTAACCAGTTCGACGAAAATATTTCAATTTGTATATAAAACCAACACATTGTACCCCATGATTGCATTAATGTACACAGCTATGATTTAATAAAAAATAAAAGTAGATAAATAAATAAAAGAATACTTTCTTCCTGTCAGAGTTTCTATTTGCCTTTGCTTTGAGCCAGGGGGCGCTACTGATCTGGTACCACTCAGCCACCACTAATTATTCTTGTTTCATATTGTATTTTCAGGCTGATTTTTTCCCCAAATGCTGCAGCCTGAAATTTATTCTGTAACCACAGAGCTGGTATTATCATTTGATCCCGATTTCCTTCTGGGTAAAACCAATATCCACATTTGCTTACAGCCAAGGTTTGGCATTGGCTCAGAGTTTGTTTTGCTTTATTCTCCTGGGAAAGGTCATGGGGTATCTGCAGTGTGTCGCTAATGCTCTTTAAAAATGATAACATATTCTGTTGGATTGGATGTTTTTAGTATTTAACTGTTGCCTATAGTTTAAAAGTTTTAATTGTATTTTCTTGTTAGTGGTTAATGAAATTTGTAATATGTATTTTAAATCTGAAGTTATTATCTGCACCCTTTTCTTGAAAGTAAGTTTGGAAACTGAAAAGCTTTTACTCATAACTACAGTCTTCTGTTATCGTTGACTGGTGGTGAATCAGCTATTTTTGCTCAGCAAACTGCCACAAAATTGAAGTAAATATATACTTTATTATTATTTAGGAACCTGTGGATCAATAGGGTAGTCTGCTTGTCTAGGCCACGTCAGGTTGGTAAGGGCTGAACTCACTTGTGTCTGTGTTGAGTCACTTGTTAGCTCCACGATTCAGCTGAAGGCTGTTTGGGGCAGCCTCAGACACATTCTGGCAGGTGTCTCGATATCGCTACTGTGGGGAATGACTGCCCCATGTCCCGGTCATAATTCTGCAGGCTGGACTGTGCTTGTTCAGGTGGCAGCAGCAAGGTACCCCGAGAACAAGTGAAAGCACGCATGGCCTTTTGGGAACCTGACCTGGAACTGGAACATTGTCACATCCATCAGGATCTATTGGTCAAACAAGTTACAAGGCAAGTCCACACTCACGGGGAGAGATTCCAGAGAAAGGTAAAAGAGTGGCAACTGGTTTTTGCAGTCACACTATTTTAGTTTACCATGTCTTTGGGCCCCAATTCAACTAACCTTCCGTATTTGTTATTAGGCGGAATGTTTCTGCGGAAACATTCATCAACTATGTATTTGAGTGCTTTGAGGTATAGTTGGCATAAGAAAGGCAATTCCAATGCGTGATTCTCTTGTTTGCCTTTCTCTTGTTTAGTCTTTACATAATTAGCTTGTTCCCTGACGCCCTCCAAATTTACAAATAAGGTCTTGTTTTTTCCTTTCCTTTCCCTTCCCTCTTTCCTTTCCTTTTTCCTTTCCTTTCCTTTGCTGCACCTGATGTTCATGGGGTTTTGATTTCACTATCCTGTTTTCTCTTCATATGGGGAGTGAGGAGAAGTTGGCAATAATAACTGTACCATGGGTTTGTGTACATATACAATTGCCCAGCTCTGGCATGAGAGGCCTACAGTCAGTAGTTTCTCAGTATTAATGAGGATGGACAGATCAATATCTTGGTTTCTGAACACTTTTCTCCAAGTAAAGCAGCCAGGGATACTTAACTTTAGTGCTCCAAACCTACCTCAAATTACAGAAATGCTTTAAAAAGATGAGAATGGGAGGTTGAAATAGTGCAATAGACAAACCAGAAGAGTAACTAATGGCCAAATGTGGAATTATTTGAGAAACTAAATAACCATACTGGATTATAACCCAAACAGTAATATGAATATCCATGAGTTTATACTGATATAAATGAATACTTGAATAAATAAACGAGAGAGGGAGGGGAAGTTTTTCCTTACAAAAGAATTCTAATTAATAAATGTAAAAAAATGAGGGGAATAAAAAATCATCATTAGAAAAGCTAAGTAATAATTATGTAACTTAGAATAGCTAAGTAATACATTATTAGTTAAGTAATAATCACACATTAATGATAAAATTAACATGTGAAAGTTTGAGGAGGGTAATGATGTAATCTCAAAGGATGTCCTACAAGTTATTGATTAGGAGGAAAAAATAGAAAATGTGTAATGAATAAATAAATAAATGGCAATTTGACCAACTGACCGAGGTTAACATTAACAGTAATACAATATATTGAAATTATGCACCCCTTAACATTAAAAAAGTGTATTACTCTTGTGGTAGTCTTACCAGAAATGATTAAACGCAATGTAGTAAGATGATAGCAAACAAATCCAGATTGATGGGCATTTTCAAAAGTAATTGGCCAGGACTCTTCACCTGTGTCAAGGTCATGGAAAACAAGGAAGACTGAACGCCTGTCACAGACTGGGGTAGATTAAAGAGACATGAAAACCAAGTGCAAAGTGGTTTGGGGAATTGGATCCTGGAATAGAAAATGGGCTTTAGTAGCAAATTTGAGTAAAATTTGTAATTTAGTTAATAGAATTGTACTAATCTTTATTTCACCGTTCCTGTGATTGTGCTATAGCTATGCAATATATAAACACAAGAAGCAGCCAGGTGGCAGGTCTATGGGGATTCTCCATAGGGATTCTTTGTTTCAAAATACAAAACTTATAGCCTTGGCGCCTGTGGCTCAATGGGCTAAGGTGCCAGCCACGTACACCTGAGCTGGTGGGTTCGAATCCAGCCCGGGCCCGCCAAACAACAATGACGGCTGCAACCAAAAAAATGGCCAGGCATTGTGGCGGGCGCCTGTAGTCCCGGCTATTTGGGAGGTGGAGGCAAGAGACTCACTTGAGCCCAGGAGTTAGAGATTGCTGTGAGCTGTGATGCCACAGCACTCTATGCAGGGTGACAGCTTGAGGCTCTGTCTCAAAAAAAAAAATAAATAAAATAAAAAACTTAACAAAATAAAGACAAAAGCAAGAAGCAAATCTGTATCACTACCACAACCCAGAATTCCCATTTGGTTTTTAATTAAATCCCTATTTATATTTCATTTCCAAGAGTGTGTTTGGTTATTCTTTAATGCTCCCTATTTACTTCTTAGATTGATTTTATCTGCTATTATGTTTTGATTCTTTATTGTTAGTTATTCTCCACAAATTTATTTTATTAGTGTTTCCTATCACTAGTTTTTATTTGCAGTAATTAGGTGTGATCATTTCTTGTTTGTGATGTTTGCTGATTCTCTTTCATGGTTTTTGTTTCCTTCAGGAGTTTGTAAACTGGGGAATTTTAGGCTCACACTCATTTCCCCAAATTCCTAGGAATTCATTGTTTTCTAAATAGTAGTAAACAGGAATTTTTTACTTTGTTTGTTCTGGGCCCTAAAGGGTTTAGTGGTCCTGGTTTTCATATAACTTTTGAGGTTCAGGGTTGTGTTTTACATCCTCACACCCTTACCCTCTCCCAGGGCTCTGGAAGAAAGCTGCTTCTTGCAGAACTGGGAGGCTTTCTGCTCTGGCTTCTCCACGTTCCATGGCCTGAGACCAAGTCTGATATGCACGTGTGGGTCCTTAAAGCCCAGCCATGGGCCCTTCATCCTAAATTGAGAAACAAAATCCCTGTGGATCCCCCACTCTCAGCCACAGAATGAAGTTTTAGCTTTAATTTCTTTATTTCTGGCACCTGGGGGGTTTTCCTTTATTTTGAACATGGCTCTCTGGAGATTATAATATATATATATATATATATTCCATTCTTTCATATTTATAACTGGATAATGAGTTAGTGCCACCATCCTAGTCTGCTATTTAGTCTGCTGTATTTGTCCCACTATCCTAGTCTGCTATATTTCAGCTTATTTCTTAAAGTGGCCCACCTATATTCCCTCAAAAATGTAAATACATTAACTTGTTAGACCAATTTAAGAGAAACACAGCTTAGTATTTCCTTCAAAAGTATAAAATGTTTCTTTCTTTACTTGTTTAGGTAGCAATTTATACAAGCATGCCTATAATTCTGCAGTAAAATGACTTGGGAAATTTTTCCTATAATATTTAAAAGATTATTGACGCAGAGAGTGTCTTCGGGTGAAAGGGATGTGAGGCCAAAAGTTGTACGATCCTCATCATCCTTCCTCCCATTTGAGGGCATAAGGGAACATTGGATTTTCTACTTGAGAATATATTTTTTCACTCTATTATTACACATTTAAGATTTTTCGTTTTGTTCTTTTTTTATCCTAATGGGGAAAAATGATACTTTTTTATTACCACACACATTGTAATAGTAACAATAGTAAATTGTTATAGTAAGTCACATTTATGTTCATAAACGCATTTTCTCAGGGCTTTCCTCTGTGTGTGTTTGTGAGTGTGTGTGTGTGAGAGAGAGAAAGTTGGCTTAAATCCCTTAGACAGTTAATGCACGTTCAAGTACCCCAGGGGAGGCTGATTCAGTTCACCTCTTTATTGTGAAGAAAACAGGTTCATATGTCTTCAGTAGTAGGTGCTGGTGAGATTCTGTCAGCTGAATATTAACAGAGCTGTGGACTTTTTACTGGTAAGTTCCCACCTTCCCATTTCCCAGTGCCAGCCTGGGATTTGGCAGCACCAGGTAAGGAGATTTAGTTGCAGGTGTTTGTTTGGGGGCTGATGATACCAGCTGTGTAGTGTGCATGCCAGTGGGAGCGAAATGAGTGCATTTCCAGAATTTTAGCATGAATATTAAACACATTTGTCTCAGGAAACTTTTCTTCTTATCAATGGAAAAACACATATCTATCAGATACTTATTGGGCCTGACAAACCCAGCTAACAACGAAGGTAGCCAACAGAAAAGGATTTTGACTCTTACAGAGAATTCCAGTAGTAGGTGCTCCAATTATGTCCTCAGGCACATGAGTGGCTGATAAATTGCCAAGAGAACCTCAGAAAAAGCATCTGCTTTTAGAGTTGAAAGGATGCAATAAACTCTTAAAAATAATTTTCTTAAATCTACCTTATAAAATGTCACTTTATGAAGTACCCCAAAGAAAAGGCTATTGTCATTTCTGCATTTGAAGAAGATTGAAAAATTTACTGGGGATTCACATTCTCGATGACCTAGAAATAACTCTGACAAGGACTGGTACTCTTAATTGAAAAGGAAACCAATTAGAGCATACACACTAGCCTTTGCTTCTTCATTCCTAGTACTAAGGGGACTTTAGGTCAGGTGGGTGAATGGAGGCGTGGGATAAATGGCAATGGTAAATAATGTTAAGTGTTTTGTACATATGAAACCTAATTCTCAATTATGGGATGAAGAAGCTCTTATTATCATCTCTATTTTACAGATGAGGAAACTCAAGCACAGAGCCTCACAGTAAATGATAGAGCTGGGACGTACATCAATACAGTGAGTGTTTGACCGTCAGAGGTCAGGGAAGGAGTTCAGGGTTAAATGAATCACATAAGTCCCTGAGGGGCTGAAATATGTTAGTCTATGCTTTTTAGTTAAGAATAAAGATGCCAACACACAGGATATATTTCCATCCTACCAGCTTTGTGCTTCCCCTTCGTCTTATTAAAATTGATTTGAGGAATTGTCAGGATAGTGTATAAATCATGCTCACTATATCATTATCAGCACCCTGGGTGCGTCCTATCATAAGAAAAAAGTTATTAATGTTTCAGAACCAGGATCATTTAAAATTGTGAACTATTCCTTTGTATCTTGTGGGCCATGCTGCAAAATAGAATATAGTTATTCAATCACCTCTCTGTGGCACCTTTTCTTTACAATCAAAGAAAGATTTGACCGCATTTTAAAATTATGTGCAAATTTTATATTGAGCCTTAATGAGAACTAACATCGATTCTCTAAATTTACTGCTAAATATCTTTCAATCCAAGAAACTCTGGCTTTGCCTTACCTCTGCGATCAGAGCAAGAGCAATTACATGGTGGTTTTTTATTTTCTTTAGTTCTACACTATATGATAGCTGCAATCTAGCCTTTGATTCTAGTTGATACACATTCCCTAGATCACAATATCTCATTTATTTTTTAACAACTGTACTTGTGTAATTTTTGGAATATTTTTCTTTATATTGTGTTGACATTTATCTTGCCATCATTTCTATTCCATTGGGTTAGTTTTGGTCCTGGTACTGTCATCAGATCCACTGTGGCCCTGTCCACATGAGAGTCCACTTAGATGTTCTGAATCAGCTGTCAGGTAGACACTCACGAATTGTTTTTGGTTTTGAAACAGAACATCCCCAGTTTACACAACCATTCTCCAGGATGTGGTCTTCTCCATTCTTGCTACTCATTACCTCATCTCAATCCATCCTGCTTTGCCAACAGCCCACTAAGAGAACTTCCCAAGATGAAAAGCAATTCTGCTAGGACTGACCAGCCAGTGTGCACAGACAAAATTTATTCAATTTTTTTTTGTACTGATGCATCTGACTAAGCCAAATGATCTCAGATCAGACCATTTCTACAAGAAAAATATACCAAGAAAGGGCTTACATAGGTAGATGAGATTTGGAACTAACTTCTATATCAACTTTTTGCTTTAGGAGTGAAGGCCAGTATGAAGACATTTATCTTCTAAAAACTAAACATCGAGTATTCATATTTCTGTGGTTTTCTCTGCGTGCAATGTTCTCCATCTTTCTCATCTATTTGTTAAACATCTGTTCATCTTCTGAGCTCCTCCTGTGTGAAGAATTCCTGCCTGCCCTGAGCACAGCACCGATGAGGGGCATGGAGGGTTTTGTTTGTAGTCACAGCTGACTGGGCATTGAGGTAGGACACCTAGCAATGAAGTACATGATTCAGTTCATAGTGAGGCTGAGCCCTGCAGCTGTAGGAATAGCTGGGTCACAGTGATAGGGCACTGCAATGGTTTGTTGGTGCCACGCAAGCTGAAGTACAGGGGATAACATCCATAGAGAGGGGAGGGCAGAGCACATGTATAGGCAGAGATAAGACTCTACAACTGGGAGACCACGTGCCCAGAGTGTCTTGCTGTCCATTTCTAGTTCATAACTATGTTTTCAATAAACCCTACTTTGTTTGAGATGAAGTGAGGTACCTCAGTATTATTTGAAACAGGAACAGCCCTTACCAAAGCATCTTCACATGGAATGATCATTTGCCATCTAAGCTCCCCCTAAGTACCTGGGACTTAGGTGCTTGATAAAACCTGTTACCCTTCTGGCTGTTGTCTAGACTGTTAAGCAGAGTGTCCAATCTGTGACCTGTGGGCCACATGTGGCCCAGGATTGCTATGAATGTGACCCAACACAAGATCATAAACTTAGTTAAAACGTTATGAGACTTAAAAAAAAATTTTTTTGTGAATTTAACGGTATAGTTCTTATTTTTTTTTTTCAAATTAATAAAAAGGTACATGTGATTAGGTTACATTGTTTGCATTTGTTAGAAATAGTCCAGGTTGTAGTTGAGTCCTTCACACAGAAAGTGAGCCATGTACCCCTACATTGTACCTGTTAGGTGAGAATTTACCAAGCTCCCTTTATCCCCCTTCTTGAAATTAATTGTATTTTTCTTTTATGTGGCATCTGGTTGTTCACCTACAGAGTACATTGGATGCTTGCTTTTCCATTCTTGTGGTACTTAGGAGGATGTTCTCCAAATCCATCCGGGGAAATGGAAAGGATGTGAAGTCTCCATCTTTCTTTATGACAGAATCATATTCCATGGTATACATATACCACAGTTTTTTTGTCGTGTATTGATGGGCATTTGGGTTATTTCTACATCTTGGCAATTGTGAATTAAGCTGTGGGATTGTGGGATCAAATGGAAGGTCTATTTTTAGCTCTTTTAGGATTCTCCATACTGATTGTGTAGTTCTTGAATATAAACTTTGTAGATAACAGTGTCATATATCAATATCAGTAACAGTAAACAGACACATACGCTCTCGCTATTTGTAACCATACGTGGCTCCAGTTTTACAGGGACATGCAGCTCCCACTGTATTCTATTCCACCACATGCTACCTAATCATGGAGACTTGAGAAGATAAAGATTATCAATAGCATTTTAACCTTCCATGGTGATGTTAGGCATTCAATGTTATTTAGAAGTCAAGTAAACATTCTTGTTTTTTTTTTTAAATAATTTTATTAAAACATAATTGTGTACATTGGTGCAATCATAGGGCACAATGTGCTTCATATACAATCAGAAATATTTTGATTGTACTGTTACAGATAGCCTTCATGGCACTTTCTTGATCACTATATAAAGACATTGATACTCTACCTTTAATAAGTTTCATCAGTACCCTGCTAAGATGCACCGTAGGTGTGATCCCACTAATTGCCCTCCCTCCACCCATCCTCTCCCCTCCCCTCCCCTCCCTTTCCCTTTTCCCTGTATTCTTGTGCTATAATTGGGTTTTAGCCTTTATATGAAAGCTATAAATTAGCTTCATATTAGGGCCGAGTACATTGGATACTTTTTCTTCCATTCTTGAGATACTTTGCTAAGAAGAATATGTTCCAGCTCCATCCATGTTTAGTTTCTATAATTTTAATTTGGTTTTTAAACCTGTTTTCAGTTTACTTGTCCACTCTAGGTTTCTGCCTTTCTTAAAAAATAAAATAAGACTTTGCACTTGCAGTTTAAGCGGCTAAGGCACCAGCCACATACATCAGAGCTGGCAAGTTCGAATTCAGCCTGGGCCTGCCAACAACAATGACAACTACAACAAAAAAATAGCCAGGCATTGTGGTGGGCGCCTATAATCCCAAGTACTCGGGAGGCTGAGGCAAGGGAATCGTTTAAGCCCAAGAGTTGGAGGTTGCTGTGAGTTGCGACGCCACAGCACTCTACCCAGGGTGACAGCTTGAGGCTCTGTCTCAAGGGGAAAAAAAAGTAAAATAGACTGCAACATAGGGAGACCCCCCCCTACAAAAAAATGTTTTTTAAAAAAAATTAGCTGGCTGGAACGGCACCTGTGGCTCATCGAGTAGGGTGCCGGTCCCATATACCGAAGGTGGAGGATTCAAACCCAGCTTTAGCCAGGCCTGTGGCTGTGCCTGTAGTCCCAGCTATTAGGGAGGCTGAGGCAAGAGAATCGTCTAAGCCAGGAGTTCGAGGTTGCTGTGAGCTGTGTGATGCCACTGCACTCTACCGAGGGCAATAAAGTGAGACTCTTGTCTCTATCAAAAATAAAAAAAAAATTAAAAAAATTAGCTGGGTGTAGTGGTATGCTTGAAGCCCCAGCTACTGGGGAGACTGAGCCAAAAGGATCATACATGAGCCCTAGGAGTTTGAGGCTGCAGTGAGCTGTGATCACACACCACATTCCAGCCTGGAAAAAAGAGGGAGACTATTTCTTTATTATGTTGATAAGAAGCCAAATAAAGGAAGAAGTAAAATAATACAAATTCTAAAATTTGTGAAAACTATGCTCAAACCAGGTTGCTTCTGCCACCAATGACTAGATTCCTGAAGGTTAAAGTAATATGAATAATTGGTGAGCACATGAGATGGTTTAACTGTGTATCACACTCTGAATTTGAAGAAATATGCTATTGATTTATTAAACACTCTAATTTTATATGGTAGGGCAGAACTTAACTAACTCATGAATTTATAAACCTTTTTATGTGTAAGAGTTCATTTTACAGCATATTTACGCCTTTCACTACACTTAGCTACACATTATACCAAATGTCTGGCTTCTATTTCTGACAAGCTGTGGTTAAGACAGACCTTGTCCTTCAAGGTTAGTTTTATCTCTAGTATTTACATTTTTTTATGAAGGAAAGAATAAAGTAACAGCTCATCCTGAAAAAAACTTAACTTGGTAAATAAGAAATGTCAATTTTTTCTTATTCTGTAATTGAAACCTGAGAAGGCATCAGCTATAATCAATGCTCTTGGGTTCGTATGACTATAGCATAGTAGTCTAAGCATCTCTCACCTGTCCTAAGCCCAACTTGTCTAACTACATCTCTGTGATATACATTCTGTGGCTACCCTCTTTGTTTCAAGTTCCCCCTTTATGGCCAAAGGACAAATAGGAGTAAGAAAAGTAAGAGGATGCATCAGATATCTTTGATTGAAGCACTCTTAAAGACTTAAATGAAAAGAATTAAATGACTGAAAGAGATACTTTACAAATAACATCAGAAGTCAAGGGTTCTCTGTAGTGTGGGATTTTAAAAAGTGACGAATAACTAAAATTTAACTAGTTCCATTTCCTCACGTACTCTGCCTTATAGGTAAAGTTTGCTCATCTGGGGAATAAGAAAAACATGCAGTTTTTTGCATTTATAACATTTTGTGAAAGTTTATGTTCTTAGGTCCTCCAGATAGGCTTACAGGGTGGCTCAACCCTGTAAGCCTATCACTATGGAAGGCTGAGGTGGGTGGATTGCTTGAGCTCACCAGTTGAAGACCAACTGTGTGGGTCTTAAATTACCTATACCATTTGATTCCTCTTGGCTTTTGCTTTTTTGTTACTATTTGGTTTTCTTAAATGTTATTTACCTGGGTTGAATCCCAGTCACCTTTTGACTAATCATCAATTTCCAAATTTTTACCTGTTGATGACCCACCCCAGAATTTATAAACTCTGTAGAGCTAACTCTTATCCTGTGATACCACAAACTAAACAAATTTATTTATGTATCTATTTTTGAGACAGAATCTCACTCTGTCATCCTTGGTAGAGTACTATGGAGTTACAGCTCACAGCACCCTCAAACTCATGGGCTCAAGTGATTCTCCTGGTAGTTGGGGCTACAGGCGCCTGCCACAATGCCTAAGACTCCTGAGCTCAAGCAATCTACCTGCCTTGGCTTCCCAGAGTGCTAGGATTATAGGCATGAGCCACCGCACCAGGCCAAACTAAATAAATTTAAAAGTGAACTTATTCCGGGCAGCGCCTGTGGCTCAGTGAGTAGGGCACTGGCCCTATGTACAGAGGGTAGCAGTTTGGAGCCCAGCCCCGGCCAAACTGCAACAACAAAAAAAATAGCTGGGCATTCTGGCGGGCACCTGTAGTCCCAGTTACTTGGGAGGCTGAAAAATCACCTAAGCCCAGAAGTTGGAGGTTTCTGTGAGCTATGACACCACGGCAGTCTACCAAGGGCAACAAAGTGAGACACTGTCTCTGAAAAATAAATAAATAAAAATAAATAAAAGTGAACTTATTCCTTTCAATTTTTCTTCTTGTGTTTCCTTTTTTTGGGTAATGGTTTTGCTTTTCTAGCTTAATAAAATAAAACATCTTAGGCCAGGTGTGGTGGCTCAACCCTGTAAGCCTATCACTATGGAAGGCTGAGGTGGGTGGATTGCTTGAGCTCACCAGTTGAAGACCAACCTGACCAAAAGCGAGATCCTGTCTCTACTAAAAATAAAAAAACTAGGGCAAGAGGATCGCTTGAGCTCGAGTTGGAGGTTGCTATGAGCTTTGACACCATGGCACTCTACCCAGGGCAACAGCTTGAGACTCTGTCTCCCAAAAAAAACTTTCCAAAACAATAGCATAAAACACTCAATTCAGGCCAGGTGCTGAGGCTTTGGAAGGCCAAGAAGAATCACTCCAGGCCAACCTAAGCAAGAGTGAAAGAGACCCTGCCCTGTCTTTACAAAAAATAGAAAATTTAGCTGGTGTGATGTGTGCTTGCAGTTCCAGCTACTTGGTAGGTAGGCTGAGAAAGGAAGATTGCTACTGCAATCTAGCCTTCAGAGCGTCAGTCTCCCAAAAAAAAAAAGAACCCCACTCCATTCACCAGAAATTTGAGGTTCAAATCAAAACAACCTCTAGGATATGCCAGATCCTTTGTCTAGCTTCTGCTTTACCTCCCAAAGTGTTGGGGACATGATGAACACCACAGAAGCTAGAATGACCTAAATGTAAATACCTGCTCTTGCAATGAGATTTTAGGTAGTCTGCTTTCTGGGTGTCAGTTTCATAATCCATAGGTAGGTAAAATATTAACTACATCATAGTAGCATTAAGAATGAAATAATGGGGTGGTGCTTGTGGCTCAGTGGGAGGGCACCGGCCTCATACTAAGGGTGGCTGGTTCAAACCCAGCCCTGGCCAGCTAAAACAACAAAAAAGCCGTGCATTGTGGCGGGCATCTGTAGTCCCAGCTACTCAGGAGGTTGAGGCAAGAGAATCGCTTGAGCCCAAGAGTTGGAGGTTGCTGTGTGCTGTGACGCCATGGCACTCCACCAAAAGCAACAAAGTGAGACTCTGTCTCACCTCTGTCTCTGTCTTTAAAAAAGCCTCATTTTGTCTCCCTGGGTAGAGTGCCATGGCATCATAGCTCACAGCAATGGGCTTCAGTGATCCTCTTGCCTCAGCCTCCCACGTAGCTGGAGCTACAGGTACCCACAACAACACCCGGCTATTTTTAGACTGTCTCGGGCTTGCTCAGGAGATCTGCCCACCTGGGCCTCCCAGAGTGAGAATACAGGCATGAGCCACCAAGCCTAGACTATGACATTGAATTTTAAGAGGAAAAATAGTATGCTATTACTGTCTTTCTGTTTTTTAAAAATATATGGAAACCTATATACATGGCTAGATTTTTTGTTTGTTTTTTAAGATTAACATTTCTTGCCTGGGAAAATTTTCATTTTATACATTCTGATCATTTCACCTCCATCACCCTTGAGAACTTTCAGAAATAAGTGTTTGGTTTAATGCTTTTAAGTTACAAAATCTTTATCTCCATCTTTCTTCATGTTATCAACCTTATTGATACTGAACATTGTAGCCCTTGTAGGATAATGCCTGTTTAGCTTATTCCTTTCTTTAAAGAATGAGCTATTCAAGGTTCCAAAGTAAAATATTTTGAAAAACAAAGCTTGTGGGTGGCTCCTGTGGCTCAGCGTGTAGGGCGCCGGCCCCATATACCGAAGGTGGCGGGTTCAAGCCTGGCCTCGGCAGAACTGCAAAACAAAAAAAATAGCCAGGCGCTGTGGTGGGCGCCTGTAGTCCCAGCTACTAGGGAGGCTGAGGCAAGAGAATCGCTTAAGCCCAAGAGCTGGAGGTTGCTGTGAGCAGTGTGACGCCACGGCACTCTACCCAGGGCGATAAAG
>CAUYON010144638.1:0-17206 GCA_963573935.1 Arctocebus calabarensis
GTCTTTGAATAAGGGAGTGACACGATTGTTACCATGCTGTCTGAAGATTAATGGGACCCAGCAAAGTATCCAATGTACTCAGCCCTACTATGAAGCTAATCTATAGCTTTCATATGAAGGCTAAAACCCAGTTATAGCACAAGAAATGGGGAAAGGGGCAAGGGAGGGGAGGGGAGAGGGGAGGATGGATGGAGGGAGATTGGTGGGATCGCACTTACGGTGCATCTTAGAGGGGTACAAGTAAAAATTACTAAATGCAGAATATAAATGTCTTCATATAGTGATTAAAAGGCCATGAAGGCTATGTTAAATAGTTCAATGAAAATATTTCAGATTGTATATGAAGTTAGCACATTATGCCCCATGATTGCACCAATGTACACAGTATGATTTAATAAAAAAAAAAAAGAAGGAGATTTTAAATCCTCAGAAGTCAAGAAATGTATAACTAAGTAAACTGAGATGTTTCTAATATTTCACAATAAATTCTACAATATTAAGTATATAACTTCATATATTAAGTATATAATCCTCAAAGGGTATGTCCTAAGACTTCTAATAATCAAAATCATACCTTGACATTAAAATCTCTATAAGTCAATTGCATACTTATAAACACACATTGCTACGTGTTTGTCTCCTAGAAAGATTTAGGTTTATTTGATTGAACACTTTTTTGCTTAATACATTTTGGAGTCTCATTAAAGAGGGCTTAAGGAACTAAAACTGATCTTAGTAGGACTTGAAATTATGACATTTCCAAAAAGAAATGGCAATTTTGAATGAGGTACACAACAGAATTGTAAATCTGACTTTTTATTTTTATATATATATATATACAGGAAAACTTAAAGGGACTTAATTGAAATGGTTTGTGAATTGTTTCCGTGGAAGTTTTTCTTTTCTCTTTCTCATACTAAATAATGAGCTAGGTAGAGGAAGCTCCAAGAAAAATATCGTAGTAATGCCTTTTAGTGTTTTATTCTGTTTCAGTGAACTATATCAAGTTTTAGATAGTTAGACCTGAGTGCTATAAAAGCATAGTTACAGGTGGCTTATTCTGTTTATAATATTATAAACATATTCTTATCCTTTAATTTCTTCATGTGCAAGAAACAAAAAGTAACTCACATAACAATCTCATGTTTTAGCTTATTTGATTTCAGGAAAAGTAAAAGTAGCTTCAGTTTAAGACATGTGAGTTTATTTGTGATATAACTGTTTTAATCCTGTCCAAAAGGAATACGCCACTGCTTTATTGTATCGCCTTACAATAAATTGATAAAATATTATACTTCATTCAGGATATTGTGTACCTCTTTTAAATCTTACAGATATTAATACCTTTCTCAGAAAAGAGCACACTATTAGATCTTCCAGAATTTCCCCTCAATGTGCTGTCAAAAGTGTTTTACAGAAAAATGGCCTGTGGGTAAACGATTTGAGAAAAACTCAGATTATACAAAGTTAAATATGATTCTTTACTGCAGGCATCTTCAAATCTTCCATGGGCTACTGTATTTCTCTTATAGAAGAATTTCTTGGGGATTATTTTTCCCAATATTTCACTACTGAATGTTCTTTTTCTTGGAAAACTTATTAACATTTGAAGAAACTCTGTCATACAAACACATCATTCAGGACTATAAGCAACAATATGCCATTTGAGAGACATTAAAATCAGCTATTTCTACCCACTGGCTAATGGTTACTTTCTAGAGATATATTTACAATTCACAGATACACATGCAAACACATATAAGTACCTTCATGGGGACATACAATTTAATCCCCTCATTAAGTGTTTTATTTTTTTTTGAATTGTTAATTCTTTTTTAAAATGTTTTTATTAAATCATAACTATATACATTGATGCAATTATGTGGTATAATGTGTTGATTTTATATACAATTTGGAATGCTTACATCAAACTGGTTAGCATAGCCTCCACCTCACTTACTTAATTATTGTGTTTTAAAACAATGGCACTGGTTCACTATTCACGCAGAAACAATGTCAACATTTCCTGTTGGTATTTTTCTAAGTTAATAGTTTGTGATGAAATAGTAATCAGGGTATACTAAAGAGACATTTTAAAAATGTTAAATTGTCAATTGAAAAAATGCCATTAATAAAAAAAGGTTTTTAAATGCACACAAGGGAAATATTTGCCAAACATGCAGCAGGAAAAAAATTATTACTGTATCAATAGTTTTAAAAATCAGTATCGCAAAAAATTGAGGGAAATTAGAGAAGTTAGCAATGTACTTAGTGTACTAGTTCATAAAAGAGGTAATAAATGGTTAATAGATACTCATAATTAAAGAAAAGTAGCTTAAAACAAGTTGAAATTGTCAAATCTACCATGCTGGCAAAAGATCAATTAAGACATTTTGTGAAAGTCTTGCATTTGTGGTGCAAGTATTTTAAAGGTTAATTGAGCAATAACTGTTGAAATTTAAAATACATACTTTCCCTGGGAATTTCTTCACTAAAACTGTGTTCCTGGAAAATTTCTAGAAATTTTCTAGAATTTTCTTCTGCAAAGATTTCTATCTAACACATTCCTTAGAATGTTGCTCATAATAGCATTCATGCAAGATATTCTGAAAAATATTAAATGTAGACCAAAGTATGTATGAAAAATAAATTATGGCACATCTATACAATGGATTAAAAGGCATAGAAGAATAAGGAAAAAAAAGATTAATGGGACCCTATGATAAAAGCTGAACAATTGAGAGATGGTAAATGGCAAACTGTCAGGAGCTGTGCCTGGCTCTCGTGGTATTCCCGGGATCACCACCACGAGAGCCAGACATGGCTGGAAGCAGAGGGATGGGAGCAGCCTGGCACTATTTGAAATGTGTAACAAGGCAACGCAATGGTTGTAGGGAGAAACATTTGTTCCAATAAATTGGAAATTGTTGAGGTTCCAAGCTTCATGGCTTATGACAAAAACAATTCAGGACATAATTAACAAAAATGTAAAAGGGCTCAGCACCCATCGCACAGTGGTTATGGTGCCAGCCACATACAGGTGGCGGGTTCAAAGCCGGCCCAGGTCAGCTAACCAGCAATGACATCTGCAACAACAGCAAAATAGCCAGGTGTTGTGGTGGGCACCTGTAGTCCCAGCTGCTTGGGAGGCTGAGGCAGGAAAATTGCTTAAGCCCAAGAGTTTGAGGTTGTTGTGAGCTGTGACGTCATAGTGCTCTACCAAGGGTGACATAGTGAGACTCTGTCTCACTATAAAAAAAAAGTATCCAGAGAATAAAAAATTATATTTCAAATATTAACTATAACATTTTATATCTTATAAATCTTAACTTTCTGAGCCCTTGTTATTTTGTGAGGTTCTTAATCAGTACTGAGTTATGACTAATTCCCCATCTATATTCTCATATAAAGCTAATTGAATTCCTTTAGAACTGCCTTGAAAGAAAGTCTGGCTTTTCCTCAGATTACCTTTGTAGAACACAACTTTAAATTGTATCAAACCTCTGCTTCAACCCCACTTATGAGCAATCCCTTTATACCTGAAATATCCCTTGTTGTTTCACCTTAATTTAGTTTTAGTATTTAGAAGCCCACTGTTTGCGGTGGACACTATTGTTTTTGTTTCAAGACTAAGGAGGCAGAAGTTCCAAGAGTTAGTCATTACTCAACTCCTGGAAAGCCTTACTTCTTGGCATTGCCTCTGTTTGTTCTGCAGCCTCAATAACATCCACAGCATGGCCATGCCTCTTGAGACAAATGAAAAATGGTTCTAAATGGTTACTCTTTTTGAAATTTAGTTTTGCTTTGGAAGATTTACAACCATTGAAGATATCTGACCAAATATGTGGCAAGCTGTTAAAGGTGATTACTTTGAAATAAACGAAATTCGACTGACTGTAGACGTTCTAAAATGTATTTTTATGGTCCGGGCATGGTGTCTCACACTTGTCATCCCAGCACTCTGGGAGACTGAGGCAGTAGGATTCCTTAGCTCAGGAATTTGAGATCAGCCTGAGCAAGAGCGAGACCCTGTCTCTACTAAAAGTAGAAAAATTACCCTGGCTTTGTGGTGAGCACCTACATTCTCGGCTAATTGAGAACTGAGGGAGAAGGTTCCCTTGAACCCAGGAGTTTGAGGTGGCTGTGAGCCAGGTTGACATCACAGTATTCTAGCCTGGGACAACAGAGTGAAATTCTATTTCAAAAAATAGAAATAAACAAATGTATTTGTATTGTGGTGGTTATCAAACTTATTTTTGCCACAAAACACTGAGTCTAGTTTAGAAAGCTACAAATAATAATGGTTCTTAAAGTGGTTCTTTATGGGTTACAGTAAATATGACCAACACAAAATATCTGGGAAGATGTGAGATTGCAAAGGGACAGTTTTCTTTCCTGATACTTTCCCATGATGTGCAGCCTTCTTATCCCCACTGATCGCTGCAAATAATAAACATATTTTGTATGTGCTAAGTCTATCCCTAGATTCATCCTGAATTTGCAGCTAATAGCATGTGTTAAGGTACTTTTGGAAAAAAATTATTTAAATAACAGTCTTCATTATGTATTTTAAATGTATGTGTTCTAGCTGTGAATGTTTTTTATTCTATATATCATTTCTAACAAAGAGAATCAAACATGAAGAAAAGTGAGATTTAGAGATAAATTTGGAGGTACCTGTCAATATCTAAATGAACTCAGTAGATTTCAGACCTTTGTAAAGTCTGTTTTACCATCTGTGAAACCGGTTTCTGAAGATGTATCCCGGACATACAGCAGGTTCCTCCCTAGCTCCCCACCTAAATGATTTGCTTGCCTCAAAAATCCCTTTCTAAGGGATTTTCTCAGTTCCAAGATTTTCTTCTCCACCACAGTTGCTGCATTCACTCTGGTCCTTTGTTTTTCCTCATATTTTCTTTGTTTACACTCATTCTTAGGAAAGAGTTTGACGTAATTCAAATTTGATTCTAAAGGTGTGCATGTGAATTATTTTAGCAATGAAAAACACCAGCCCAGAAACAATCCGCATGTTCCTTTCCAGTCATTAACTTCCACCAAGGTAATCAATAGTAAATTATTCGGAGAGACTTCTATGACTGTGGATTTATTTGAGAAAGGGAGTGATCTGACTGTTGTACTATTTGAAGATTTATGTGCCACCTTGATAAAAGTTGACAGCTAGACCACAGATGATCCAGTTGAATGGACGTTCTCCCGTGAACATGTACTTTCTACTGATATTGTGAGGTATGTTGCCCATTCTTGACTTTCATAGACACTGTAGAATTATTTAATGGCTTGGAGACTTAGTGCTTAATTTCAAATCCAATTCTATATATAATCTATGTGATTTTAGACAAGTTATTTAGCGATATTTGCCTCAGTTTTTCATCTTTAAAATGAATATCACTTTGATTAATCTGAGCAGTGCAAAGTCTCTGCAAGAGTGTCTAGTATGTGGTTTTTCAATATCTGTGTTTTTCATTTATTTTCATCTTGGAATATGCCCCCTTGCTGAATAGCACAATAGTCATCTTAAAAATACTCCCATTGGGGCGGCACCTGTGGCTCAAAGAGTAGGGTGCCGGCCTCATATACCAGAGGTGGCGGGTCCTAACCTGGCCCCGGCCAAAAAAAAAAAAACAAACTAACTAAAAATACTCCCCTTGGCCATCAGTGACTGTCGTGATATTCAGCACTGAAGTAGGTTGCACTGTCTGTACAGTGAGTTCGTGAACTTAATTGTCAGACTTCTATATGATGACAGCTCTGCTGGTCATTCCAGGAAGAGTTTCACAATTCCTCTGAAGGTGGACTAGGTGCTCATTCTGGCATCAGCACCCAGCTCCCCCTGGGGCACCCCTCCAATGTGGCGTGAGTGACACTCAGCAGTGAGGTCGGGGGCACTTTTTCTAGGACTAATTCGAGACTTAATTGTCCAACCTTGCATTACTAATGTTGCCATTCCTACCTAGGTTATTTTTATTGCTGTTGTACATTTTTTGTCTACACCTTTCCTTCAATTATTTTGTAATTTTACTAGAATTTGTGTATGTACAAGTTTTCAGTTTGTGGACAGTAAACTTTTTAAGTTCCTGACTATCTGATACTATTTCAACAGTCAGCGGCATCAAATTTGAAGGTTTGACTGGATGTACATTTCTAAGATCTCATGGGCATTTTTCTTCAGAACTTTGTTATCCTTCTGTTAATCTGATATTCCTTCCCAAGCTGGCTACTTCCCCCAGAGCCCAGGAGCCATCACCTTAGAACTCCCCCCAGGGCTCCTCCAAGCTCATAGCCCCGGAGCTTCTCTCCGAGGTGTGTGATCGCAAATGTCTCAGCCCATCAGGCCCATCCCGCAAGTCCTTACTGAGTAGTAACACACCTTTGTGCTTCCACGCTGGGGATTAAATTCTGTGTTTTCCTTATGTCAGCGAGGTTGAGACTAAAGCAGGAATATTTTGAGCACAGAAAGGGTTTTTAGACATAGCTCTTAACATTTTATTTTGCCCCTGATAATACAGGGAATAATGAAGCAGATCTCTGTTTTGGAGACCCACGTCACACTCTAGCTTTGCCTCCAGAATACCTGTGTGCCTGCCCTCTCTTAGGCCATCCTCATCTCTAATATGACACTAATTATCACAAAAGGTAAGGAATGCATAGCGCAAAGCAGCCCGTTAATTCCCTGCCGGCCACATGTTCCTCTGTGAGCTTTGTGAGAACTGGGCAGGGTACCCAGTTCTGGGTACTCTGGGAACCGTGGGCTGTGGTAAGGAGATGTGCGGGGGAGCTTGGAAGCCTGGGATCCACCGCCATGTGACAAGCTCCTCCTTGTGTGACCTTACATGTGTGATTTCAAGTTTTGAAGCCCCAATTTTTCTCTATTTTTCAAGTAAGCAGGGGCTGTGTGTGCTTATAAAACTATTAAAATCACTAACAATTTTTGAAACCTTTTGTCTTTCCAACAGTTTGTTTCTAAGCTTAAATTGAGCTGGCACTGTGTAGCTATTACTGAGTTAAATGTATTTGTGTGTATGTTGTGTGTGGGTCTGTGAGTGTGTCTGTGTTGTGTTGTGTATACGTGGAGGTTCCTAAATGAAAATTTGTCTTCAGTGGAGATGCTATTTTGGGCATTGAAGTTAAATGATTCCTTTGGAATGAATTTAGCTTTGATCTATTTATTTATGTTGGCAGAGCTATGGGAAAGCATACTAAGAGAGTGGGGCTGCTGAACGGTTTGAAAAGAAGTCTTTTTGCATATTTATCTGTCATCTTTTCCAGGCCCTTGGGAAGCCTGGGGGTTCTGCGCAACTGAATTCCCATGCTCAACAACTTCAGAGGCAGCCCCTTTATTTCTCTTTCTTTGGTCTGAGTCTTCATTCACATCTGAGAAATTTTAAATGCTGAATTTCAGAGAGATTCTACGCAGCACAGTCATTGCTTATATTTTCAACCATTTATTATTCTTAAAGAATTACTAAATGCAGAATACAAATATTTTCATACAATAAACAAGAAAATCCCATGAAGGTTATGTCGAACAGTTGGATGAAAATATTTCAGATTGTATATGAAGCCAGCATTTTGGACCCCATGATTGTACTAATCCACACAGCTATGATTTAATAAAAAATAAAAAAAATTACCATTACTTCCTTAAGTAGGTAATTACAGAAATCTGTGTATATCTCACGATAGCTAAGAAGGGATCTCCTAATCCTACTTTATGGCAAGAGAAAGGACTGTGAGCCAACTTTTTCCATCATATTCACTTGCAGTTACGGGATGGTACCTGCTTGGTGAAATCCCTGTGGATTATTGTTTCATTTTCTCTGTTCTAAACTACTTTAGAAATATCTTCATTTAATTCATATTCTGAATCCACTAGTTCTGGCACTGAAGCCAATATTTAATCTTTCAGTATATTTTACAATCTTTCCCAATGCATCTTTGGTAGCACTCATTTATTTTTTTTTAACTTAAAAAACAACACATGTATTAAGGAGTTGACACTAGGCATGGGTGAAAAAAACTAAATGTGTCTGCTCCTATGAAGCTTAAACATTAATAAAAATACAGGAATAAGAAATTAAACACTCATATACATAGCTACAGATTCTGGTATCAGTTGCTGCGAAACAGAGTAATTGATTTGGGAAGTTACTTCATTACATGGTCAGGGCATGAGGAAAGACTTCTCTAGTGGTAATGTGTAAAATGGAGCCCAGAACATGAGAACAGTCCAGTGGAGAGTTTTAGCAGAGCATTTCATAGGAGACGATGTTGTTTAAACATTTAGAGAAGTGCCATAACTTATTTCCTGGTAAATTAGGTCTAGTATTGAGAAACGCGCCCTGGTATGTTCAGAGGGGCCATTTTGGTTGGGTGTGGCATAATCTTACTGGACATACATGGAAGTGGGAAAATGGGGAAAAGTAATAAAACATACTTGTTCTGCATGGTAACATAAAACATTTGAGTTTATGAAATGGGGAAAGAGGAGTGAAGATGAAGGAAAAAGAAAGGAGAGCAAGGGGTGAGGAGGGTAGGGGAGGGGCCGGTATCGGTTGGCAGAATGTTAGAAGTTGGACAAAGGCGGGAGGAGGAACAACCTCAAACTTGCAGACACGGTGATGATTAGCAGTGACTGTGAAATTGTCCTTTGTTGTAACATCTACCTGTTTTATACAATCTGTCAAACGCATCAAACTTAGGTTTAGCGGTACTTTGGGAAGAAGGAAGGAGTCAGCCTGGACAGACATAGGAGCTGGGTGACCATTGGAGCATCGGCCGTCACGCCAGGTAGGAGCTGGCAGGAGAGTGGAGCTCGGGCTGGGATCAGAAGTGAAAGGCCCACAGCCAGGTAAACGCTGCATTAATTGGATGGGAGCTGGGGATAATGATTTTAATATTCAAGGAAAAGGTGATTCTAGAATCCTCGGGAATTTGGGAATATCTAGACCAGCAGTTTTCAACTGGGGGCAAATTGACCTTCAGAGACATTCATCAATATCTGGAACAAGTTTTGGCCATCGTCACTTGGGTAGAGACTATCACTGTTGGGGTGCTGCTGCCACTTCATGAGAACAGGGCAGGATGCTGCTGAACATTCCAAAATGCACAGGAAAGCACATCTTACCACTCCCACCTCCAAAATTGTCCGTCCACAAATGTCAATACTGCTAAGACCGAGAAATTAAAAAATCCTGGTCTACATTGAAGGTATTTTAGTCATACCTCTCTCCTAGTCTTATTAAAACAAAAATTAGTCTTAAAGAATTAAAATAATCCCTCTGGTAGCTTCTCCTCTGACACAATTTACTTCCCACAGAATCTAAAAAAATCTGTAACTTTCTCTCCAAGTTCCCAAAAGAGAAACCGCTTTTGTCCTAATGGACAAGAAAGCATGGGCATTTTTATGAAAACTTTTCCTCCATACAGAAATTAATTCCAAATGGTAGTTTTGTTGACAGTACATCTCCATAGCCCATACGAATTGACATAAGTGAACTTTGAAACACCAGCATGCCATGGTTGGACTCTGTGACTGAGGGCAGGAGGCATGCAGCATTTCTGTTATAAGGAAGACACGGTGGATACACTATTGTGGGACACTCTTGGATGAGGAGCATGGAGAAAGGGACGCTATCACAGAATGTCTGGTAAAGTTGGATAAAGACCCTCTTTTTTAGGAATGAAAAGGAATCTGGAAAACAGTGAGCAAGATTAGTTCAGAATCAGAAGGGCAGAGCTGAAGGTTTCTGTGGCGTATCCATGTCTAAATGTACGACAGTCAGGTGAACCTAAGAGTCTGGAGTCCCAGAGAGGCCCAGGTTAAACTAGAGACAGACATTAACTTGGGTGACCAAAATGACTTGGAGGAGGACTAGACGGCTTTACTGACTCTGCGCTTCACCTAAACGTCAAGTTCAGCTGCCAATGTGTTCAGCGATAAGAACAGACAATTGAAACCATCACTTTCTCTTACTATTACCTTCGATGTTTTTGAACAGCATAGAATACAAACAAAAACCATTCTCCTCCTCTAAGCCTTGGAAAAGCCACACGCTTGTAATCACAATGCTTCTAAGGCTCAAGATTTTCAGATTTCTTCTTTAGCGATTACCAGGAAATCATACAAATCTTCCCTATACCAACCATCTTTTTCAGACATGAATTTTTAAAACATGCTTTTTAGAAACAAAGTAAAAATAAAGACTAATGTTGACTGAGCTCATACTGGGTGAGAAAAAAACATACCAGGTGCTTAATGCACGTTGTCATTTTCAATCTGAAAAACCACACAATAAGCTAAGTATGTTTATTACTTTTTTTTTAGTTAGGAAAAAAACTGAAAGGGCAGCACCTGAGGCTCAGTGAGTAGGGTGCCGGCCCCATATTCGAGGGTGGTGGGTTCAAACCCAGTCCTGGCCGAACTGCAACAAAAAAATAGCCAGGTGTTGTGGTGGGCACCTGCAGTCCCAGTTACTCGGGAGGCTGAGACAAGAGAGTCACCTAAGCCCAGGAGCTGGAGGTTGCTGTGACCTGTGAAGCCATGGCACTCTACTGAGGGTGACAAAGTAAGATTGTCTCAAAAAAAAAAAAAAAAAAAGAAACTTAAAGGAATTAAAATTTTTTGTTTAAGGCCACAAGCCTCTATATGACTCTGAGAGCAAAGTCTTTTGATTAGCATCAGTAATAATAATTTGATCTTAAAATATAAGATAATGAAACCAATTTCCTAAAGTATATCTAGAGAACTCCACTCTCCCCCTCAAAAAAACTAAAAAAAAAAATGGAAATTCTACAAATCACTGAAGTGTAGCCTATTAAAATTTTATTTTAGGGCAGTGCCTGTGGCTCAATGGAGTAGGGCGCAGGCCCCATATGCCAGAGGTGGAGGGTACAGACGCAGCCCCGGCCAAAAACTGAAAAAAAAAGAAAAAATCATTTTAAAGAATAATCTCCAATTAGGTTATGTTGTTTGAGTAATGTTGGTTAATGATTTGCTATTGTTCTATAGTTTTTTTGTTCAAATTATAGGCGAAAAATGATTTATGAGCCTTCCACTCATTTGAGATTTAATCACAAAATCACTTTAGTTTTCCAAGTTTGTTCCTTTTGTTTTCTCTAGATACACAGTCCCCGAATCAACTGACTTTTTAATTCTTCAACATTATAGAATCTTTGTTGAGCACGTCGAGTAGAAAAGATTCAGTTAAATCTCGTTTCTTGGGTGAAAAAGTTTAAAATATTCATTACTTTCAAATATAAAGAACACACGCAGAGACACATACATACAAAGAATGAATTCATTAAGTACTGTTGATTTCTGTAATTCCCTACCAGGAGTACACTTTGCAATAGATGCCCAAGAAATTATTTACAAGTGTTGGCAACATTATAAATATTAACAAAGTGAATAGCTTCTAAAATCTAATTCCACAAAAAGCACAGAATATCTTTGGGTGCTTATTTGATATCAGCTGCTAATTTTTGCTTTGTGCTGGGCTAACAATACAGAAGTTCATGTACACCTCTACACCTTTTTTTTTCCCTGCCTCAGGAAGCACAGTGAGTTATATGAAGAAGGAAGAAAATATAAGTTTGAAACAAAACAAAGCAAAACAACTCTACCCCCTTTAGCAAATAAGTATATGAAAAGACCCACAAAATCCCTTAGTCACAAGGAAATGCAAAGTGAAACTCGAGGAGTAAACGGATACTCTGACTGGAATTAGAACTAGTCTAAAATTAAAAATACGGACCAGCCTGTACGGTGCCCAGTTCCCTCTGCTTCACAGAGGGAAAATTCAAACAGCCTTGACCTCTCTGTGATTCAAGAACCTGCTGGCTTGTCCCAACAGGTTTGAATGCAAACCTGAGTTTTGAACATTCCCAGGGACTGATAAAGATATTTCAGTTGTTATTCAACATACAAACTGGCACCTGATTTGAACCAAATTTCTTACATAAATGCCATGTCCTGATCCTCACTGCAAACATGACCCAGGTAGAACAGCGCTTGGCTCTTATTGCCCATCACCAGGATGGTCTGCAGTGCTCTGCAAGGCACTCAGGGCTCTGTCTGTGGAATCCCAGCTGACCCATCTCAGCCTCCCCTGGGGCTGCTCCAGCCTTGAGTTCAGTGGGACGAAACACATACTGAGCGCTGGTAAGGAGAAGGAGCAACTGGAACTGCCATGAACTACTACTGGGAGTGGGAATGATGAAACCACTTGGGAAGACAGTTGTTAGTTTCTTTAAAAAATATTTTCTTGCCCCATAACCCTGCAGTGACGCTTTTGGGTATTTAGAGCAAAGAATGTACACCCATGTTTATATCAGCTTTATTTGTAATGGCCAAAATCTGGAAACAACTCAAAATCCAACAGACAAATGCATAAACCATGGTGGTATATTCACACATGGAAAACTAGTCAGCAATAAAAAGGAACAAACCACTGAATGAAAAGAACAAACATCCGTGACACGAATAAAGCTCAATTATCATGTATGAAAGAAGCCTGATATCTTTCTCTCAAAGCGTGCCATATGATTCCATTTATAGACATTTCTTGAAATGCAACTAGTGTCTGGTGACAAAAACCAAATCAGTTATTGCCTAAGGATGGAAGGAGAGGCACAGAGAGCAGAAAAACAGAAGCCACAATGGTAAAATGAGGAAAATTGTAGGGATGATAGATCTTGGTCTTGATTGTGTGATACTTTCATGGGTGTATACAGAGGCCAAAACTTAGCAAATATACCATTAAAATATGTACAATTTCTTGTATATGAATTATACTCCTTATTTTCTTAAAAGGAATCTGGATTTCTGAACTTATTTTAATACATTGCTTATTAATATTAAAAATAAAAGTATAAAATGTGTTGTCTGTAAATAAAAATATATCAAATGCACCCCAAAAGCTCATACTGTCAGGTATACACCAGAGTGATGAAAACTTTGGATATGAAGTTCAGAAATGTTGGCAATTTTTATAAGAGTCCCAGGTGAGTTTTGTGCACTGGGAGAATTGAGACTCATGCCTTAAAAATGGTCAGAAGCTTTGCAGATTTTACGTTTTGCACCAATCAATTGAGCATCCTTTAGTTCCCCTAATAATTAATAATTTTAGCTTAAAAGTTTTTCAATAGCTGCAAAGCAGTTGAATTGTTTGGCCACAAAAATGATAGAACATATTCAAGAATGGATAAGCAAATAAACGTGCTTGGTATTATATACACTTTGTCCTTCTGGAAAAACATCAGAAATAATTTCATAGAAAACTCCCAGTATTGGAGCTTTCTGTAACAAACATCATTCCATTACTTCAAATTCTTCTCATTAATAAAGCAGGGCATGGTGAAAAGGGAAATCTATTAGCAGCAGAAAATACAGAGGTCGAGTCTCCACATTTCTGCTAATTTAATACCTTTACACAGAAAAGAGGGCTGGGAAATTTGAAATGAGGAGCGTAGGGAGAGGAACTAATGAAGGAGGTCGAGAAGCGTCAGGAGAGCAGGCCGAGACTGCTACGGAGCCCAAAGGGGTGAGTCCTGAACATACGCAGAGCATGGGGGTCATCACGGGGTTCACTGTCATACGTAGGTGCCTCTTCTCTGCCAAGAAGACCAACTGAATGAAAATCACCTCCATGCCATGGGGGACTTTCACTTCTGAATTTCATAAAGTTATATTTATACACTTTTTACTTTCTGATTTTGTAATCAGCTCTATGAACAAACACAAATGACAGGCCCTCCACTGATATGTTTTCCTGTAGCTTTCTCATGGCTCCGCTCCCCAGACAGGTAGACTCACTAACCAGAACATTATAATATTTCAGTTCAACTTACCTTTTTACCTTTTGAGTTGTCTCCCAGAAACAGCAGACTCTTCACAGGATGACACCCCCAAGTTTCACCATCCACCACCAACTTGTGACTGCTGAAGAATTAGGCCCCCTACCCGTGCAGCTTCCAACACCTCCTGCCCCAAAACCCACAACCACTTTCCCGAGCCCCTTATAAAACCTCTCCACTCAGTTGGTCAGGGAGACAGCTTTGAGGCAGTTCCCCCTCCCTCCTGAGTGAGGCCATCTGTAACCAATCACTCCCCTTTGGGCAGCCCTCATTGTCTCAGTAATTGGCTTTCTGTGTGAAGGCAATCAGACCTAAACCAGAAACCCCTGTCGGTTTGGTAACAATTGTATTTTCCTTTTATAAATCTAGGATAGCAAAAGATCCTAATTATTTGATTCTGATAGATATTAATGCTCACTCTATTTACCCTTACTCATTTCTGAGGTCTGAATCGGAAGCACAGCATTCTCATCAACCAAGGAGTTGTCCTTCAAAATTCTGATTTTAATTCAGAGTGGTAGCTGGCAACAAGTGGATACAATTTGCCTATAGAATTCTCTTTGTTGAATAAATGTTTAATTTGTAGTAGAGACCTTGCAGCCAGTTTCACTTAATGAGGAATGTTTTCTCCCTATAAAACAGTAATAAAGGCTGCTGTGATAATTAAATTGATGTAATGCATTGTGAAGTACTTCACTACCACTTAAAACACTGCACACGTTCAATTAATGTTATCTATTAGGAACATGGAGGCAAATGGGCAAAGTTAAAAGTCATGAACTTGAGAGGCAGAAGATGAAGATATTAATGCCCAAAGTATACAAATCTGGGAAAATCTCTTGTCCTACTCAGAGATCCTTTACTTTGTGGACAAAGTGGGTTTAATACCATCTCAGATGGAGAGAGAGATCAATCAAATATATTGAAGTCCTTCCCAGGCATAAATTCTGCTGAAAGAGGACTCAAATAACAAAATGAAAAATCCTGAGAAATTAAGACAAAGACATATGGGGAAAATTATGTGAAAATAACACTCAAGAGCTGTGTCTTAGAGGTATTGATTCTGTTGATCCTATTGTGTTGTGATTTGCCACTTTTCCCTAGATAATTTTTTTGAAAGTTTTGTAACAAGATAGAGCGTGAGAGAGCGAGCAAGCGAGCACTGTGCTTTGGTTGCGCAAGAGATGAAAAGGGACAGAAAAAGAGGAAAGTACTGAGTTGAGGAGAACCACCACGCAGATTGAGCACCGAGGTGGCTGATTCATTCCTGATTCCAATTAACCTCCATTTGTTTAGAGGCACAGCAACACCAATGAATCTCACTGGCCAATTAGCGGCCCAGCAACGTGAGTTCAGCTCAGCCAAGCCTGTTTATCAGCCGGACAAGATGAGGGCAACATTCTGCTAATTCTGTGGTAGGTGTCAGGGCATGGCTCTGTTGTAAAGCTCCTTAACTTGGGAACTATAGAAACAGTTAATCTGGAGATACTCGGTGTAGGGATTTCAGCAAGAATGGCCTGCACTTTATTTGGAGATTTTATTAGCAAATACAATGGCAGCTACTTACAAGTGAATATTAATAGGAATATTGCCTGAGCCCATGGGATTTAGACTGTGATTAATTCTTTGCCACATACAGTTCTCAGCAAGAAGTAGGTGTTCAAAAAATGCTAGTGGAGATGCTTATTTCATTTTAAACTTTTACTGATGATTTCCTTAGTGAATACCCATTGCTCTTGCCAAAAGTCTCTTTTACCTATTATGGTGAAAATGTGATATACCCACTTTAAATATATGATTTTGAGCCACAAATCCACTAACTAGGTTGTTGAACAGCAGGATTATTTCCTTCCTGGGAAGTTGTCACCGGACAGTCTGTATAAAGGGGAAATCCTTTGGTCACTATCAGAGCGAGCTAAGATGAAATCTATTCGATAGCATTAGTGGTTACTAAAATTGAATTTGTCATGTCCAAATTTATTACCTCAAATACACAAATAATATGTGCAACACACTGCTGATCCGGTGAAAATGATGCTGAACGTGGACTTGTGAGGACCTGGTAAGTCCTTAATATGAAAATGGGAAGTAGGAGCGGATTCCAGCTCTGATGCTCCAGGCAACTCATTTAATTTCAAGGAGCCTCCAGTTTTGTCATGGTGATAATAATGTGTGTCTACTTCCCAAATGTGTTGTGGGGATTAATTATTTAATGTTTACCAAGTGCTTTGAAGATGAAGAATAAAGACTTGATGCTAAGTTTATTACTTGGAATATATCAGGCAACTGTAATCTATTTTCCCAGTGACTGCTGGTGTGCTGTGAGAGGAGCTTGAAAGACAGGGTGGCTGAAAGTGTAAAGGAAATAAAGATGAAACAGCCACTTCTGGATAAATCACAATTTTTTTTTTTGCCCTCTACATCTTGAAGAAATGTGTTTCACAGCTAAGCATAGCAGGAGTGCATTTAAAAGTTATGTCCAGAAAATATCTGCAGGGCCAAGGCAATGTCAACTTGATATTCTACCATACATACAGTAACTGCACAACGAGTTCCTATTTTAAATAATGGCTCTCAGACAACAAGAACTTCCTACCACAAAGAAAGGCTTATGTTGAATCTACTTTTAAAGTAAGAAAATGAACAAATTTAAATTGTTGATTTGAGTGTAGTTTTAAATTAGAAACAGAACTAATTATAAAAGATTTCCAGAAAAGGGTAGAAACCAAAAAGATTTTCTAGCTAAACTGCAAATGGAAAATCCTATTGCTTGGTTTACTTTCTCATGCCTGATCTCTTTTCTGGGCATTGAAATGTATAGGAATTTACTCTAATTAGTACAGTTTGACTGTTAAAGAAAGTTCTCTACCTTGTGAGAATTCCAAAGGGCACTTAACAGCAAACAAAAGTATAACTTAGTAATTGTTCCTTTGGTTAATTCCTGACTGAAGAAAGCTGTTCAGTCATCTGTTTTAGACATCAAGTCACTGTCCACAGATTAAGTGGCAGGAGACTTAGAAAATTGCTAATTTCTTATACAGATAAGATTCCGGACTTCTGCAAGAAAAATCATAGAAATATAGGAAAATAATGTTACAATTTTACATTAAGCTGAGAGAGGATACCCGAGAAGGGTGAGGTCTGGGAGAACCGGTCTTCTCAAGGAGACCACAAGGATACACCTGTAGGATCCTCTCCATGGTGACTCAGCCCTTAGGAATTTATAAACTTAACTTCCTGGAACTTGGAAGTTTCCAAGTTCTGTGAAATCCTGTAGTTAGGTGGGGGCTGGACTAGCATTTTCCGCTTGATTCAAACTGGCCAATGAGAA
>CAUYON010144640.1:0-18265 GCA_963573935.1 Arctocebus calabarensis
GTGCCTGTGGCTCAAAGGAGTAGAGCGCCGACCCCATATGCTAGAGGTGGAGGGTTCAAACCCAGTTCTGGCCAAAAACAAAAAAACAAAAACAATAACAACAACAAAAAAAACGTGAACATAGTCACTATATCTACATCACAGGAATTTTATGAGGATCAAATTAGCAGATGCATACAGACCACATAGTACAGAGCCTGTTGCCTGGTAAGCATTTAGTAAATGTTGTCTATTATTATTTAAAGGTAATATTTTAGAGTAGTGGTTACAACATGGGTTTTAGAGTAAAATAGACTTTATCTTGACTCTCAGTGTTCTTACTACCCACTGTACAATCATTTATGATTTTATTCTCATAAACCTCAAAGACAGAATTTCTCATCTCATAGCACTTTCATGAAAATCAGAGATAATAGATTAATATGGGGCCTAAAAAATGGTAAGCACTCAAGATAGTACTAATAATTTTATTAATATTAGTAACCTCAGTAGTGATATCTATTATCTGATTACCTAAGATAGCCACAAATAACATGATAAACTAAAATAAATAGAATAATAAATATGGAGCAGGAATGTGATAAAAGATCTGATGCAGGTATGGGCAATCTAGAATGGTATGAGTAGGAAGGAAGCTGATTTGGCTTAATAAACTCAGGGAAGACTTCATATATGAATTTGAGACATGGAGGAACTATTAGGGAAGCTATTCCAGGCAGATAAAGCAGTATAGGGAAGGAATTAGAATAGGAGAGAACGTGGAAAGATCTAGAGATTTGCCCAAGGTCACACAGGTGGTGGAAGTGAGAGTGACTTTGGAGTTGAATGTTCAGTGTCTAGTCATGATGCCTCTTTCCAAACCTTGAGAATTTTCTGGTAACCCTGGGTTAGAATTGCTCTCAGCTGTGAAAAGCTATGTGTAATAAGTACATTCATCTTGTAGCAAAGATGAATTGTCAATAAAAATTTTTTTCTTTGCTCTGAGATGCACAGGAATTTCTAAAGAGTAGTTTCTCTCTGAGACAAGCATTTAATTTATCTGATGATGACAGTATTCAGATGTTCTGTCAGCTTAAAATTGGGGAATTTTCATTTGCTGGTGTAAAAAAAGAAGAAAAAATAAGAATTGCTATGAAATATAAATGCTATGCCTCAGAGGCTGCTCAGAAGCATGAATTAAATTTCCTGCTACCAGTGTAGGCAAACTTGTAGCTGAAGTCTAGCATAGTGTAGAGGTTCCAGCTGGTGGAAGGGCCCCAAAGGATACTTCTGAAGACTGACATTCTCTCTTAATTATTATGCCTTAGCGAGTGTCATAGAAGGAATTCAACCATAAAGTATGTGTACAAAAACTTCTGTGTGGGTGCCAGATAGTTTTTAGCTATTTAAGCTAGCAGTTGCCTAAGTACAGGCTGTCAACAACTTACAAACAGCGTATGCTCCAGCAATACATTTGCTAAGTCAGTTGTTTTGAAGTTGGTATCATTTTCCCATAGAAACTGTTATAGAAAGAGTGTGTGAGTGTCTAAGGCAGCCCAAGAAAGCCTGTTTTACTAATGGTTTACTATTTAATCACTACTAAATTTAGTAATCTTCAGTATAATTGTAAACAAAGAGATAGCAATTCAAAGATGGCATATGGGCCGTGTGCAGTGGCTCATGTCTATAATCCTTGCTGTCTGGGAGGTAAAGGCCTGGAAAGATCACTCATGGCCAGGAGTTTGAGACCAGCCTAAACAAGAGTAATACCCTGCTTCTACAAAAAGATGGAAAAATTACTTGGCTTTGGTGGATGCCTGTAGTCCCAGCTACTTGGGAGGTTCAGGCAAGAGAATTCTTGAGCTCAGGAGTTGCAGGGAGCAGTGAGCTATGATGATACCTTTGCACCCTAGTCTGGGCAATAGAATGAGACCCTGACTCAGAAAAAAGAATGGCATATGGATGTTCATGCCATATTTTATTTCTTACATTTTTTTATGAAGTCATGAAAAGTGCAAGAACTTGGTTTGTGGTATTTTTCTGTGGAGGGTATGGGATCTTATAAGAGTAAGGGTTACTTGAATAGAGAAGGGGAAACTATTTGAAACCTGAATCCACTGAGGACAAGTCTTATAAGGACAAGAATTCTTCCTATTTTATCCACTGTTATATAACAAATATACAGCTTGTTGCCTGATAATATAGTAAGAACTTTTAAATTCATGATGAACAAGTTAACAGATCATAAAACTAATTTTAATACTATTTAAGAAAATTTACCACAAGTAGAACATCAGCAAATTTATATGAAATCAAAAAATGTAAAACCAAAACAATGAAAAGCAGTATCAAATTTTTGTCCTGCAAATCCTTCTTCTATCCTCAAGGACAACAATTAACATTAATCTGATTATCTTTTTGACGTATATGCAAACTTCCATAAATCACACAAAATCATAGCTTTTTCTCACTTTATGTTATATAAATGGGACTATTCTATATGCATCTACATCTTTTTTTATCCGTTAATAATACATTTTGAAGATCATTTCCATGCAGAACATGCAGACCTAACTCATTTTTTATAACTGTTCCATAATCTTCTGTACTAAAAATATACATTAAAAGTTTACTTAATTATTTCCCATTAGAGGGCATGTAGGTGTTTCTCATTTTATTATATTATAGACTATACTGTTTTTAATGTTCTTGAAAGCACGTTTCTTTGTGCATGTGCTAGCATTTGGGACTAAATAGCTTCCAAAAATAAAATTGCTCTATTGACACATATTCCCATTTAAAATTTTTATCTGCACCATAACAATGACTCCCTGGAATAGTATAACAACTTCATTTTCGTCAGTGGATGTGAAAGTACTTTTTACTTCTTCACCTCACCAACACTGCATACTATCAGTCTTTTATTATTTTTTGATTACAAATAATTTCCCATTGAATTTGCTTTTTCTATATGATTTTCCAGGTTGAACCTCTTTAAATTAGTTGCTGACCATATTTATCCTTATATGAATTGTATCTTTTTGTGACAACTTTATTGTGTTTTCCTTTTTCATTTCTGGAGGTTCCTTATTGAATTCTGGATCTTAATCCTTTGTTATATAATTTACAAATATATCTCCCCATCTTCTGCTTTCTTTTTAACTTTGGTTAACTTGCATCATATAGAACTTTCCAGCTTTGAAAAAATGTTCTTACTTGGCTTTTTAGAGTTGGCCCAACTTCTTTCTTGAAATATTTCTCATGTTAATTCTTCTAAACACCATACTTTCCTGGCTTTCATCCTTACTTTTTCTCAGACTCTCTAATTGTTGGAGCTCTTTAGGATATGGTCCTTATACTTTTCTCAAACTGCTCTCAGGTTATGTAATTTCAACATCCATGACTTTAAATACCATCCTCATGCTGCCATCTCCATCTTTGATAGCTCTGTCACTGCTCTGCTCTGAGCTCTAGGTGAAAGACTCATTTTGCTTCCTTGACAACCTCATGTAGGAGTCTCTTAGGAATCTCAAATTCAATGCAACCAAAACAAAAATTCTTAGTTCTACATTCCCCTTACTCCCAAACCACAAATTTCCTGAGTCTTCACCATTTCCATAAGTGGAATCCCCTTCTGTCATGTTGTTGAATTAAGACACTTTTCTGTGGCTTTGAGGAGGAACTGACATATAAGAGGGCAGACTTGCAGATTTAAAAAAGAAAAATTGACCAGCTCATATTGAAAAGATTCATCTGGAGTAAAATTAAAATAAGGGTACAATCCAGCCATAGGTGCAATACGTAAATCACATAAAGATGATGCTTGAAAAAATTTATACCGGCATGTGTAACATTTGGAATTTGATAGGTGAACCTTCATTTTTCTCAATCAAGGTGTCCATTTAAGAAATACTAGATAGTCACTAGAGAACTTTTTCCACTTCATCATTAATTGTAATTATGATGTCTAACATTATTCAAGAAAAGAGTGCTCCCGTTATTGTATTTAAGAGTTTTGAATGCATCATTGCATTTAATTTTCTTTCTTTTTTTTTGAGATGGAGTCTCACTATGTTGCCCTCAGTGGAATGCTGTGGCATCACAACTCACAGCAACCCCAAACTCCTGGGCTTAAGTGATTCTCTTGCCTTAACCTCCCAAGTAGATGGGAGTACAGGAGCCCGCCACAATGCCTGGCCGTTTTTGGTTGCAGTTGTCGTCGTTATTTAGCAAGTCTGGGCTGGGCTCGAACCCGCCAGCCTTGATGCATGTGGCTAGCGCCCCATTCACTGAGCTGTGGTCACCAAGCCCATTGCATTTAATTTTACACAACATGAACAAATGGGTATTATTATCATTGCAATTTTGAAGATGATAAAACTGAGTGTAATAGAGGGTAAATAATTTTCCCAAAGCCATTCAAGTAATAAATGATAAATCTAAAAATCAAACTCGACTGTTCTGATTGCAAAGGTCAGTCTTGTTTAGCCACTTGGAGTCAGGGTTAGATTTGCCACTTCTTATGTTAATCTTGGCTCTTTGGAGAAAATCATTGAGCCATTTGTCAACCTATCAACTCTACCATTTTGCTCATATTTCTCTATCTTGCTTACAAACCATTGTAGCTTGTTCAAATACAGCCATTTATATATATATTTTTTAAAGGAAATAAGATTAGATTAGATGGGCCTATTATTAGTAATCTCTTTTTGACTCTTATCTTTGGGTACCTACGGATTATTAAAATAAATAATTTAAAAGGATCCACCTCAGCATTGATATCTCTTTTTTCCTAAAGTTTGTAGAACACATCATTTATATATTTCTTCAGCTGGGGTATTTGTTTTTCTGTACTTTTTCTGGATGGTAATGGTCTGTTGACAGTACCTGTTTTGTGCTCCTTTAGATGATAAAACTCCTTATGTAACTCTTACCAGATCAAATATTCTTTGAGAGTAGAAACCAGATTTTTGTTCTCGTGGGCCCATATAATCCCCTAATATAGTTTCTATGTAGTAGTAGATGGTAAACAATTGATAGATTTTTTTATTAAATCATACCGTGTATATTAATTCAATCATGGGGTACAATGTGCTGGTTTTATATACAATTTAAATTTTTGGTAATTCTCCTCAGGTTTATAAAGGATTACAATACTCAAAATTTAAAATTATTTGTTTTCTTTTCTTTTAATCTTCCTTGAGGTCTTAAAAAATGTATAGGACTTAGTCTATAACAATCACATTGGGAAGAGCCAGTTCATGACAACACTCTGAGATTGTGGGGCCTTTTCCTCTTAACGTCTTAAAAAAACAGAATTTTACTTTTCTAGTTTGAATTAAAAACAGGCCAGTCTGATTTCAATAATTTATAATCATAGTCTTCCAAGCTTGGTCCTATTCTTATAGTCATTTGATTAATATAACATTTTATTATTAATAAGTCAATGGAACAAAGTATACTCTTACAAGATCTTTTTAGAGAATTTTCATTACTAAAATTGTGCTAACTAACATAAACAGTAGTGGAGAAGTCTATGGTTGTGTTTGATTGTTTTCTGATGGACAGGTGTCTTCTTTGGAAGTATCTAACCAATGTTCAAAATAGAAGTGAACATACCATTTACTTAGCTGATGGCATAGTTTGTCTAAATATGTAGGTTACATAGCCTCTACATATAGTTTATAAACATGAATTGTGGCCATATAAATGTTTCTTGGGAGAGTTTTAATTTGTATGCATGCATATATTAGAAGGAGGCCATAATGACAGTGTGTGGGATTCTAAGAGGTTCATCAGATGTGCGAACTGATTTTCAGTGAATTTGAAGCTAACTTATCTCTCCTTGTCTCATCCTTAATCTGGTTCTAAAGCTATGTTTTCCCGATCTGTATTTTTAATCTTGTAGAAATTACTTTTTCCATGCTAAGAGACCCACATTAAACACAATGACAGAGAAAGAAAGAACCTAATAATAAAATATTGGCTGCATTCCTACCAAAGTCAGGCAATGAAGCCTTATTGTCTACAGTGGTGAAACACTGTATATACAAAATCCAACTGACAGGAAGAATAAATATGAGATGGAAAAAGAGAGCAAAGCCACCATTCTTTATAAATTATCTGTATAATTTATTATGATCATCTATAAAGAAAGTACTGTCAACAGTGAAAATTAATAAGACATTTCACAAGGATGAACAAACATAAGATAATACATGGCCCTCAGTGACTTTCTTATACACTAGAAATAACCAGTTGAGATATGGTCTAGGAAAAACACCACCCTCCATAGAATCAATAACTAAAGTTCCCTTAAAAATGTAAAAGAAAGCACTAAAACTTCATTGAAGGAAACTTTAAAACTTTACTAAAGAATAAGAGCAGAGGTTTTGCTAAAGATTCACTGTGCATAGTGGAAGAGATTGCTATAAAATTGAATTTGCTTTTGAGGTTAGGAAAACCTGTCAGAACTCCAAATTTGCATATTCTGGAACTTGATGTATTAGGTTCTAAAGTTCAACTCACAATAACCATGGACTGAATACCTGATGCACTAGGCACCAAAGTGCAGAAATAAAAATGAATGAACTTGGTGTCTCACTGAATAAAGAAATATATAAACAACCAATCAGAGTACAGGGGATACCATTGCAGGTGTGCACAAGGTTTATTAGGAGCTAAAGGGATTGTTATCTAATCAACAGTTTTATCATCACTGGTGATGGTCATCCCGTCTGTGTTTGAACTCCTGTAGTGACAGAAGCCTGCCACTTGGGGAGCCTGCCCCAGGGTGAGCAGCTCCAGTATTTAATAGGTCTTCCTTATATATTGCATTGAAGTTTCCAAACCCATGACTTCTACATTATGGCTGTAGTTCCACCTTGAGCAGGAGAAAAACAAGTTATATCTTTTACCTTGGGAAGCCCTTAATATAAGGGTCCTCAAACTTTTTCAACAGTGGGCCAGTTCACTGTACCTCAGCTGTTGGCGGGCTGGACTATAGTTTAAAAAAGAAACTATGAACAAATTCCTATGCACATTGCACATATCTTATTTTGAAGTAAAAAAACAAAACGGGAACAAATGCAATATTTAAAATGAAGAACAAATAAAGTTAAATCAACTAACTTACCAGTATTTCAATGGGAACTATAGGTCTACTTTTGGCTAACGAGATGGTCAATGTCCAGTTCCATATTTGTCACTGCTAGTCGTAAGAAGTGAGGCAAGTGTGCATCAGTTAGTCTAGATTTGGTTGGAGATTTCAGATGTTTCATTCTGGAAAAAGTCTGTTCACAGACATAAGTGCTGCCAAAGATGTTGCCATTTTGAGTGCATGGTTCCTGAGATTAGGCTATGTCTCAGAGGGGAGAGATGCATAGAAATTAGGACGACTGCTTGACTTGAATGTGTCTTTCAGAGAGTCACAATTCTGCAGTTCAGCCAGTTCCATTTGGTAAATTGTATCCACATTTTCTTCCTTTTTAAAAAAAATTTCAAGATACTTTATTCTTAAAACAGGTCACAACACTAAGCTTTTGACCCATTCTGCCACTGTACAAGCTACAAATGCTTGCTGAGCAGCGGAGGGGTGCTCTTTCATAGCATGTCTGAAAACTGAATAAAAATCCATATAAAATAAATATTCAAATAATTTCCATAGGAACACAGATAAGTGTGATCCCATCTCCTAATCTTACATATTGCTGCATCTGTGCCAACTCTATTCTTACAAAGAGATTTCAAAACTAGCAATAATTAAGTTAAATGGTCCCCCAAACCCCTTAATTCAAGCTAAACTCACAGTTAACAGCTACAGAATGATATCTACACATTATTGAAGCACAAGTTTCTGGGTGATATTTCATTACACTTTCCCAAGCACAAGATACAGACAGAGTGCCAACATCCTGGTCTTATACTTAAGGACGGTAGTTGGGGTTCTGGATTTGCTGCACGAGTTGCCACATCGGCCTGACATCACATAGTAGATAGTTGGCCTCTGGAATCCAATTGAAAATAGAAGCAACAGCTACAGTGTAAGCATCCATATTTTCAAAGAGCATCCAGTTGCCCATGTGCATTTCTGGCAGGTCACAGAGCTCAACTATCTGGTCAAGGCCATCTCATGTTGGTCCCCATATGCTGGAAAATAATACTTCTCATCTGGTTTAGGTCTCTTTTGCAGAAGAGTCTTACATGAGCATGATCATAAAGGATGCAATTAAACTATCCGTATACTCCATCATTGGTGTAATACATAAAGGTTTGTTCACTGGACTCATCTTCATCATCGGAGCCTATCAGTTCCTTTAATATAATTTTTTTGGCAATGGTATTAACTGCAAGTGTCAAGACTGGTGCAACATAGTCTGCTTGGCTCAGCTATGAGTCTCACTCCAGAGTCTGATGGAAAGTACTTGTCCAATGCTGGGTTGATTACATCAGTGATCTCTTTAAATTTAAGCTTCACACCCTCAGATTCAGGAAAGCCACCACCAATATCAAGCAGGTACATGCTGAAACCAACCTCAGCTCCCATGTCAAAGACACAGCAGGCATCAGAGATTGCCTGCACGAAGGTCTTAGGATCAGTACAGCCACTTCCCACATGGAAACTGACACCGATGACATCAATATTTGGCTCTTTTGCCCATTCCAAAAGAAGTCTGCTGGTTTTAAGTGTGGCATCAAATTTAACACCGAGTCGACAGGCTGCTTTGGAATCATCAGTGACAATCCGCAAAACCAACTTGGCCTTTGGATGTGCTCTGGCAACTTTCATCAACTCGACTTCACTGTCAAAAGTCATCATCTGGACCCTATTATTGGCAGCGTACTTAATTTGAGACACTTGTTTACAAGGATTTGCATAGATAATTCTCTCTGGAGGCACCTCGAGACTTTGCACCAATTGTATTTCAGTTTTGCTAGCTCAGTCAAATCCTGTCCCAATGGCAGCAAGGGTCTTCACAATGGCTATACTGTCATTATATTTGACTACATAAAAGGGAGTGACACGAGGAAGAGCTTTTAGCGATCTTTGGTGTTTCTCCGAGGGGTGGGGCCTGTGGCTCAAGGAGTAGGACACCAGCCCCATATACCGGAGGTGGCACATTCAAACACAGACCTGGCAAAAAAAAAAGCTACAAAAAGAACATCTCTGAGGTCTGCTACATAGAAGGCATCCTTATCATCAGAAGAGGAAACTTCATTGATTTTTTTGGTCCAGAATATCCTTGGCAGTAAAACCTTCATCAAGCAAGTGGCAGTCAAACTTTTCATTACTAATTGTGTTCATGGTTTCTTGATGTCTCTTTGAAAAACTAAGAGAATGAATTTAAAGAAATATTTCCAGCTTCTCACAAAGGCAATTCTCTAGAAATTCTGAATCCCACTGAGTGTGTCCTCTGAGCCACAGTGGAAACGTTCTTAGAGCATCTGGATGCCACAGGCCAGCCCCATGGAGAAGCCATAAAGCCACCGCCTGTGCAGAGCCACAGCCAGAGCTGCAGGGGCGCTTGGTTGCTCCCGCCGTGCCTAAGGTGGCACCAGAGCAGCGACTTCAGGGACTTACCTCCACATTTTCAATGTTTATAGAAAATGTGTTATGGAAAAGCTGTATGTCCTATTCATGGAGATGGAAGCTCTTTAAATCTAAATTGGAACTCCTTTTGCAACTTTTCCAGTGAAGTTCCATCCACACATGTTTTATTTGGGAATGCAACCAATGATTTTTCCACTAACAGATTTTGCAGTGGGATGAGTCACTGCTAAACATGACAGGCAGCAGAGGCAAAAACACCTGGCAGGCCTGATAAATGTCCTCAGTGGGCTGCAGTTTGAGGACCTCTGCCTTAAGGTATCTTTAGTCACAGGTCTTTTCTGAGGCTTTTCTTCTATAGACTACCCCATTTTCTTTCAATTACTTTTGCCTATATTATTGTTGGAAATTTGGAGAATATAATTATATCTCCTTATTTGCAAGCATTATTTTTATGTTTCTTGATTATTTTTAGTTTGAAGTATCATTAGCAGACCACTTACATTACAATCACCTGGTAACTAAATGAAAACACAGACTTCTGGGCCCTAGTAACTGAATCGTGAAAGGCACAAAAATGACATTCCTAACAAAATAAAATTTGTTCATATCAAACTTTTGGAGCCATAGTTCTAGATTTTTGTGGGTTAGAGGAGTTCAGTGTGTGTTAATGTTGATGGTGTTTCATGGCAGCAATTATGACACATAATTCATAGTGATGAATGAATTCAAGTAGATGAATGAATGTTCTGTTTCTTCCTGACTGTCCTAGCTTCTCATCTGTTTCCCTGTCCTAGACAACTGAGAACAGAGTTGGGAAAAAGGGTGCTGACTATACCCTTAGAACAGATTTTTCCCTATACAAAATCTGCTAAGGATTCCAGTTTTGGCTTCTTGAGTAAATAGTCCCTGTCCTCCTTTCTCACTACCACCTTGTGAAAGTCAAACATGATAATGGATGTGAAATTGCTTTGCTTGCCACGTGAAAGAAATAATTTAAGAATAGACTATTTATAAGTTAGGCAACACAAGCAGATATTGCATGCAAAGGGGTGGGTAACTGCAAGTTTCTGATTTTAAGATCATTCTTTTAAAAGCACCAGAGGAGGGGACAGCACCTGAGGCTCAAAGGAGTAGGGCACTGGCCCCATGTACCAGAGATGGTGGCCCTGGCCAAAAATAAATAAATAAATAAAAGCACTAGAGGAGGCAAGAAATCTTCATCTATCTCTGATGGACCCCTTTTAATGATAGGATCTGTTATGCAAAATTTGGATTCACTCAAAAGGCTGCAGATAAGAACTAACAAGACCACAAATCTTAAGGCTTCAGGTTCCCCACTCACCTAGTGACTTAAATTTTAACTAAAAAGAAATAAAATAAAAATTCAGCTCTTTGGTCACACTAGCCACATTCCAAGTGCTCGCTAGTTACATGTGGTCAGTGGCTACTGTATTTGACCACACAAATATAGAGGATTTCCATGATTGGAAAGGGTTCTATTGGAAAAAGCAGCCCTGAAGCAATATGAGTATTCTCCCCAGAATAGGATGATGAAACTTTCCCTCAGATTTAGAAATTTTTGTTATCAACCAAAACTCAATAATAAATCGACCAATTCTAGTGGATGTACTACATAAATCTTTGACATTTTCATGTACAAGATTGATGTATTCAGACTTATATATGTAATCAACAGAAGAGAAAAATATGAGGTTAGAGAAAAAAGTGAAATGAGAAAGAGGCAAAGAGAACAAAGTTCCCTCAAAAACACAGTAGAAGAAAAGAAATTTTTCTGGATTTTTAACAATAGTGGTGGTTTCCTTTATAAATGACAGTTATCAGAATTTAAAATTGCATCTTTGTGTTACCTTGTTTATTATCTGTCTCCATCTCCCTAGTCATACTGTCAACATAGGAGAGCAGGTAACATGTCTCTTTTATTCCCAAAGTTTCCCTGTAGTGTAGAAATTGATCAATTAATGTATATTTTAAATGAATGAATGGATATTCTTATCATAATCTATTGTTCACCAGTTTGTGTGTGCTAGAACATGTTTCCACTACTTTAAAAATATGTATTAGGAAGGAAGAGTAAGATGTCAGACCAGAAGGATCATTCAGCTGAGCTCTCCTGGAATGACTGGGGAAAAATAGAGAATCCAGCTATACCAGCAGGGAGATCTTACCCAAAGTTGTAGCTCAAGGAGCACAGTGAGGAGGTGGTGATTTGGATACAGCATCTGATCTGGAGCATTGGAAATCTGACTAATTAGGCAAGTGATTACAACTCACTGAGATCAGGTGGCTCCGCCCATGGAGGTCTGGGATGGGAGGAAGCCTTTCTGTAGTTTTTCAGTATTTGTGAGAATCTGTAGCATTGAGTGGAAAAGTTAGAAGAGTGGGCAGAATTGAACAGTATACAGCAACCTGATTTAAATACCAGTTGGAGTGAATTTGCCATAGGTTTGGTGGTTGGTGAGGCAGCCAAACTGAGAATGTCTTGGCGGCAAGGGAGCTACCACTGTGAGAAGATCATGAGAAGGTCTTTGCATGGTCCCAAAGCACCGCTATCTTAATTCCACCTGCCAGGATCAGAACTTCACTATTGGCACAGGTTGAGGAACTCTCATGCCTCATGGGAACTGGAGTCAGGGGGCATTGTGAGACATACTCCTGAAGGATTCTTGTCAGCTTTAAGATCCCAACCCGGCAGGGTCTGAATGCTGAGGAAACAATCAGGTGATCACTGAAGGCAACTAAGTTAGGAATAAGGACCATAGAGGTTGCTGGCTGTGCACTCTGTTTCCTAAAAGTCCACATTGCCACCTGGTGTCTGGTTGACATATTGCAACATGTCATCAAAAGCAAGGACTCCTGTGTTTGGGCCACGAGGAAGAGTTTGGACTTGCTCAGGCTGAGGACACTTCAAGACTTAAAGTCTGACACAAGGTAATTTGAAGCAAAGGAGGAAGTGAGAAGGAAAAAGGAGGACACGGAGGTGAAAAAGAAAAAAGAATACATGAGGAGGAACCAACAGAAAAATTCAGGCAACATGAAAAACCAAAACAAAGCAACTCCCCCAAGGGACTATGAGGCTGCTACTGCAGAAGATTCCACCTGTAAAGAATTAATGGACTTGACAGAAAGGGAATTTAAAATATAGATGATAAAGACAATAAAAGGAATGGGTGAGAAAATGGAAAGACAGGGATGAAAGTTGGATGAGAGATACATAGAATATAGAAAGGATATAGCAGAGCTTAAGGAAATTAAGAAGACAATCAGGGAATGTAAAGATGCAGTAGAAAGTATAAAAAATAGTTTAGACCATGGAGAAGAAAGAACCTTAGAACTAGAGGATAAAGTTTTCGAGTTAACCTAGGTAGTTAAAGAGACAGAAAAGAAGAGAGAGAAAGCAAAACAGGCACTTAGAGATCTATGAGACTCCATGAAGCATTCAAACATAAGAATAATAGGGATCCTTGAAAGGGAAGAAGATCATCCCAAAGGAATGGAAGTTCTACTGAAGACTATTATAAATGGAAACTTCCAATGTTTCACTAAAGACCCTGAAACACTCCTTTCAGATGGATATTGAACCCTGGGTTATCTCATCTCAAACAGAGCTTCACCAAGATGCATTGTAATGAACCTGTCCAAAGTCAAGATGAAAGAAAAAATTCTGCAAGCTACATTAGGATGACAGCAGACTTTTCAACTGAAACCTTCCAAGCCAGAAGAGCATGATCATCCACTTTCAACATTCTTCAACAAAATAATTTTCTGCCCAGAATTCTGTACCCTAATAAACTAAGTTTCAAAATTGATGAAGAAATCAAATCTTTGTGGACATACAAGCACTGAGGAAATTTACCACAACAAGCCCAGCTCTACAGGAAATACTTAGACCTATTCTCAACACTGACCATTACAATGGACCACCAGCAAGTAAAGACCCAAAAGCTAAAGGTCAAAACTTAGCTTCTACAGTGGTGATAGGATAAAACTACACAATGGACTTTCACAAAATAAGATAAGTAGAACTCCACCACACGTACCAATTCTCTCAATAAATATCAGTGGATTCAATTCACCACTGAAGAGGCACAGGCTGGCTGACTGCATAAAAAAACACAAGCCATCCATATGCTATCTCCAAGGGACACACCTAGCCTTGAAGGACAAATCAAGACTCAGGATTAAGGGACAGAAAACAAATGGAAATCCGAACAAAGGAGAGGTTGCAATCTTATTTTCAGATACAACCAGATTTAAAGCAACTAAAGTTAAGAAAGAAAAAAATGGACACATACTGATCAAAGGAAAAATACAATAAGAAGACATTTCAATTTTAAATATTTATGCACTAAACTTAAATGCTCCCTGATTTATAAAATATACCTTGATGGGTCTAAGTAATATAATATCTCATAACACCATAATAACCAGTGACTTTAACACCCCTCTGACAGAAATGGACAGATCGCTAAAAGGAAACTAAAGATGCAAAGGACTTAAAAGTGACCCTAAAATAAATGGGATTAATAGACATATGCAAAACACACCATCCCAAAGCTAAAGAATATACATTTTCTTGTCAGTCCATGGCACATACTCCAAAGTCAACCACATCATAGGATACAAATCAAACCTCAACAAAATGCTAAGAATGGAAACTATACCTTGTATCTTCTCAGACCACAAGGCAATGGTGGAACTCAGCTCCAACAAAAATGTTCATCTCCACGCAAAGACTTGGAAATGAAACAAACTTATGCTGAATGATAGTTGGGTTCAGGAATAGAAAAGAGAGGAAATCATTAAATTCCTCAGCAATAACAACAAAACAATGAAGACACAAGTTACCAAAACCTGTGGGATACAGCAAAATAAGTCTCAAGAGGGAAATTTATTGTATTAGTTGCTTGCCTTCAGAAAGAGAGTGCATTGACAAACTCATGAACATCTTATGGAACTGGAAAAAGAATAATCTAATCCCAACCCAGCAGAAGAAAAGAAATAACCAAAATTAAATCAAACAGAAATGAAATTGAAAACTAAAGAATCATTCAGAAATTTAATGAAACAAAAACTTGTTTTTTCAAAAAAATAAATAAAATCAAACCTTTGGCCAAATTAACTAGAATCAGAAAAGTAAACTCTGTAATAACCTCAATAAGAAACAATAAAGGGGAAATAACAACAGATGCCACAGAGATACAAGAGTCATCTGTGAATACTACAAGAAACTCTAACTATGGCACCCATAGCTCAATGGTTATGGTTCTGGCCACATGCAACGGGGCTGATGGGTTCAAACCAGCCAATGCCTGCTAAACAACAGTGACAACAACAACAACAAAAGAAATAGCTGGGCATTGTGATGAGTGCCTTTAGTCCCCACTACTTGGGAGGCTGAGGCAAGAGAATTACTTAACCCAAGAGTTTGAGGTTGCTGTGAGCTGTGATGCCATAGCACTCTACTGTGAGACATAGTGAGACTCTGTCTCCAAAAAGAAAAAAAACAAGAAAAGAAATTCTATGCCCAGAAATGTGACAATGTGGAGGAAATAGATCAAGACCTGGAATCACACCCTCTCCCTAGACTTAATCAAGAAAAAGTAGATCTCTTGAACAGACCAAATTCAAGAACTGAGATCAAAGAAACAATAAAATATCTCCCAACAAAAGTATGCCCTGGTCTGGATGGCTGTACACCAGAATTCTATAAAGCTTCAACAAAGAGCTTATACCGATACTGCAGAAATTGTTCAAAAAATTGAGAAGGAAGGAATTTTCCCAACACGTTCTACAAAGCAAACATCACCCTGATACCAAAACCGGGAAAAGACCCAACTAAAAAGGAGCATTTCAGACTAATCTCACTAATGAATATAGATGCAAAAATTTTCAAAAAATTCTAGCCAATAGATCACAGCTACACATTAAAAAAAAAAAAAATCTTTCATCATGGTCAATTAGGTTTCATGCCAGGGATGTAAAGCCAGTTGAATGTTTGCAAGTCCATAAACATAATTCACCATATGAACAAGAGCAAAAACAAAGAAAATATGATCCTCTCAATAGACGCAAAAAAGCATTTGATAAAATTCAGCATCCTTTCCTAATTATAACACTTAAGAATTTAGGCACAGGTGGCACATTTCTTAATCTGATCAAAGCCATCTACAACAAACCCACAGCTGATATTATACTGAATAGAGTAAAATTGAAAGCTTTTATTCTTAGAACTGTAACCACGCAAGATTGTCCTCTATTGCCACTACTGTTCAACATAGTGCTGGAAGTTCTAGCTGATACAATCAGGCAAGAGGAGGAAATAAAGGGCATCCAAATGGGTGAAGAGGAGGTCAAATTCTCGCTCTTTGCCAACGATATAGTCTTATACTTATAGAACCCCAAAGACTCAACCCTAAGACTCCTGGAAGTGATAAAAAATACAGCAGAGTCTCAGGATATAAAATCAATGCTCACAAATCAGTAGCCATTGTATGTGCCAATAACAGCCAAGATGAGAGAGTTAATCAAGGACACAATTCCCTTCATAGTAGCCATAAAAAAAAAAAAAAAGAAATACCTAGGAATATACATAACAAAAGAGGTGAAGGAGCTCTACAAAGAAAATTATAAATCCCTAATAAAGGAAAAAGCAGAAGATATTAACAAATGGAAAAACATACCATGCTTATGGCTGGGAAGAATCAACCTTGCGAAATGTCTCTACTACCCCAAAATTCTACAAATTCACTGAAATTCCCAATAAAACACCATCATCATATTTTCAAGACTTGGAAAAAATAATTCTTTGTTTCGTATGGAACCAGAAGAAATTCTGTATAGCCAAGGCAACTCTTAGTAATAAAAACAAAGTTGGGAGCATCACCCTACCAGACTTTTGACTACATTACAAGTCCAAGGGATCAAAACAGTGTGGTAGTGGCACAAAAATAGAGACATTGATGTTTGGAACTGAATAGAAAGCCATGAGATGAAACTACTTTTTACAGCCACCTGATCTTTGATAAACCAAACAAGAACATGTACTAGGGAAAAGAATGCCTATTCAATAAATGATGCTTAGAGAACTGGGTAACCACATATAAAAGACTGAAACTGGACCCCCATCTCTCACCACTTACAAAAATTGATTCAAGATGGATAAAAGAGTTAAATCTAAAGCATGAAACAATAAAAATCCTTGAAGAAAGTGTGGAGAAAACACTTAAAGATTTAGGCCTGGGTAAAGATTTTTTTGCAGAAGACTTACATGGCAATTGCAACAATAACAAAAATAAACAAGTGGGACTTAATTAAACAGAAAAGGTTCAGTACAGCTAAGGAAACAACAACCAAGGCAAACAGACAACCTTCAGAATGGGAAAAGAGATTTGCATATTATAAATTGGACAAAAGCTTGGTAACTGGGATCTATAGAAAACTCAAATTAATCGACAAAGAAGAATCCAACAATCCCATATATCACTGGGCAAGAAACATGAATAGAACCTTCTTTAAAGAAGACAGATGAATGGCTAACAAATGTATGAAAAAATTCTTATCTTCACAAATTATCAAAGAAGTGAAAATCAAAACTGCTCTGAGACATCATCTAATCCTAATGAGAATGGTCCACATCACAAAGCCTCAGATCTATAGATGCTGGTGTGGATGTGGGGAGAAGGGAACAATTTCGCACTGCTGGTGGGTCTGCAAACTTGTACTTTGGAAAGAAGTATGGAGAATCCTCAAAGAACTCAAACTAGACCTCTCATTTGATCCTGCAATCCCATTACTAGGCATCCAGAAAAAAATAATGTTTCTATCAAAAAACTGTACTAAACTGTTTATCACAGCTCAATTTACAATTGCTAAAATGTGGAAACCACCTAAATGTCCATCAACCCAGGAATGAATTAACAAGCTGTGGTATATGCTATACATATAACCTAATAATGGAATACTACTCATCCATTAAAAAGGTGCAGACTTTACATCTTTTGTATTAACCTGAATGGAGGTGAAACACATTCTTCTTTTTTTTTTTTTTATAATTTTATTGAATCATAATTGTGTACATTGGTGCAATCATAGGGCACAATGTGCTTCATATACATTCAGAAATATTTTGATCTTACTGTTACAGATAGCCTTCATGGCATTTTCTTGATCACTATATAAAGACATTAATACTCTACCTTTAATAAGTTTCACCAGTATCCTGCTAAGATGCACCGTAGGTGTGTTCCCACTTATTGCCCTCCCTCCACCCATCCTCCCCCCGCCCCTCCCTTTCCCCGTTCCCTGTATTCTTGTGCTATAATTGGGTTTTAGCCTTCATATGAAAGCTATAAATTAGCTTCATATTAGGGCTGAGTACATTGGATACTTTTTCTTCCATTCTTGAGATACTTTGCAAGAAGAATATGTTCCAGTTCCATCCGTGTAAACAAAAAAAGGGGTAAAGTGTCCATCTTTCTTTAAGGCTGCATAGTATTCTATGATATACATGTACCACAATTTATTAATCCATTCGTGGGTTGATGGGCATTTGGGCTTCTTCCATGACTTAGCAATTATGAATTGGGCTGCAATAAACATTCTGGTACAAATACCTTTATTATGATGTGATTTTGGGTCTTCAGGATATATACCCAATAAAGGAATTATAGGATCGAATGGCAGATCTATTTTTAGATCTCTAAGTATTCTCCAAAT
>CAUYON010144646.1:0-14779 GCA_963573935.1 Arctocebus calabarensis
ATAATTCAACATCTCACACTATTTTCTGGTTGTACCAAAAATTAAACCATCAGTGAATGATTTCACCTCTTAAAAAAACTTGCACTTAAAAAATGAAATGATCAAGAATGGAAGAAAAAGTATCCAATGTACTCAGCCCTACTTTGAAGCTAATTTAAAGGCTTCATATGAAGGCTATAACCCAACTATAGCACAAGAATATGGGAAGGGAGGGGAGGGGGGAGGTTGCGGTGGAGGGAGGGTAATTGGTGGGGCCACACCTATGGTGTGTCTTAGAAGGGTACAGGCGAAACTTACTAAATGCAGCATACAAATGTCTTCATACAATAACTAAGAAAATGTCATGAAGGCTATGTTAAACAGTTTGATGAAAACATTTCAGATTGTATATGAAACCAGCACATTGTACCCCTTGATTACACGCAACTATGATTTAATAAGAAAAAAAAAGAAAAAAAATGAGATGGAGTGGGATTCCTTCCTTTTAAAAAAGCTCTCTAGACTTATTAAAAACCTTGCATGTGCATGTTTGATAAAAGCATTCCTCTGGTTCGAAGGGAGACAGGAACCACTGACAAGACATGGTGTGTGATATTAATCAGACTCAGCTTCTTTCTCTCTTGCTTCATCAGGTTTAGTTTCTACATTTTCTGCAGGTAGATCTGCTTTTGTTCCTTGGCTAGCCACTATGGCCTGTTTTTCCTTTGTTCCCCTTGCCCCTTTTGGTTGCACTTTTTGTCTGAAGATTTATCTGTTTTGGCTTCGTTCCCCTTCTGCAGGCAAAGATTTAGCTGATCACCACGCCACTCTCATCTTGGGCTCTTCTTTCACTGTACCTTCAGCAGCTCTGACCTTCCTCTTCACCATCTTGTAGGCAGGCAGGGTGTGTGCCAGGTGCCTGCCTGTGCAGCCCACCAGGAACTTTCACACACAGGTGGGCTACCGGGCTGCTGTCCCTCCTCTTGCCACCTGGTGGAGGCTCCAGAGACCTGCAACAGGAGCAATGAGAGAACCAGATAGAGTGGATGATCATTTTGATGTGCTTTTGCATTTTGTTTACTGATATTTGTTGAGGGTTTTTGCAACTATGTTCATCAAAAATATTAGTCTGCAGTTTTCTTTTTTATTGTGTCCTTTCCTGCTTTTGGAATCAGGGTGATGGTGGTCTCATTGAATGAGTTAGGGAGAATTCCCTCCTTAGCAAAGATAGTTCAACATATGGAAATCAACAAATGTGATTCACCTCATAAAAAGAATTAAAAACTAAAATGATCAGCTCAATAGATGCAGAAAAGGTATTTGATAAAATCCAGCATCCTTCCTGTACCTCAAAACAATAAAAGCACACATGACAAACCCACATCCAACATCATACTGAATGGGGAAATTTGAAAGCCTTCCTATTAGGAAGTGGAACAAGATAGGGATGCAGACTTTCACTACTTCTCCTGAACAGTGCTGAAAGTCCTGACAGAGAAATTGAGCAAGAAAAAATAAAGAAAGAAAGAACATCTAGATCAGAGAAGAGGAAGTAAAATGATTCCTTTTGGTCAATGATTTGATCTTATATCTATAAAACCCTAAAGATTACTCCAAAAAACTGCTAGAATTGGTAAAGGACTTCAGTAAAGTATGAAGTTACATCATCAGTATTTGTGAATAAACAGCACTTCTCTGGAGTAATAACAGCCAAGTCAAAAATTAAATCAGGAATTCAATCATGTATACAATATCTGCAAAAATCTCCAAAATACCTCAGACTGTACTCAACCAAGTAAGTGAAAGACTTCTGCAAAGAAAACTACAAAACTCTGATGCAAGAAATTGTACATTACACAAACAAATGGAAAAACATCTTATGTTTATGGACAGGAAGAAGCAATCTTAATGTCTGTACTACCCAAAGTGATTTACAGATTCAATACAATTCTCATCAAAAAGCAATGTCATTTTTCACACAATTAGGTGGAAAAAATACTAAATTTCATATGGAATCTAATAAGAGCCCAATATTTTTGTAAGATTATGTGCTGGCAACTTAAACAGGCAAGTCAGGCCCTGTAAAATTAGAGCTGTGCAGGGACACAAAGGAGAGAGGTCTTATTCCTGGGGTTGGGTGGCAGGGAAGCCCCCACAGACATATCCTATGGGAGAGTGTGGAGGGATGCTGAGGAATGGGGATGTATGAACACACCTGCCCCCCACCAATCCTTGCTAGAGAGCAGCCATTTTCGATGGTAGTGGGGCACTCAGAGTGAATTATCCTAGTCCCTGGTTCCCATAGCAACCAAATGCCTTGGGCTTTCCAGCTGGACAGGAGGAATGGCACCTCCCCTCACTCACTACAATAGGGAGTGCAGCTTAAGCCAAGAGATTTGCAAGTAGCTACTTCGCCCTACAAGCCCCTGGCTGGGGCCTCTGTGGATAGAAAGGCCTACTTCTCTCCCATTCTAGTCTTGCCATGGAACAAGGGTGCACAGTTGGGGAGCTGTCTACTCCCCACAGTTCTGAGGAGACACATGCTACTAGATCAGACACACAGACTGAGGAGAAGTTATGGGCCAGTCTTAGGTGTGAGGGAACTCACATGGACTTACCTGAGGGGAGTGTCCTTCCCTCAGTGGGCTTCCTAGGAGCAATGATTAGGGAGGGTGCCAGCACTGCCATACAGAGAAACTTTCCTAGTGGACAAGGATGGAAAAAGCCTAAGCAAGGGCCTTAATACTCAACCATTTAATCCTCCTCCTTTGGAAACAACCTTCTCAGCTTAAAGAGATTGCACTGAACTTTATACGAGCAGCTCCTCCAGTGGCCAGAAAAGCAACCTCTGAACCCTACTGAGGCTGTGCAAAACCTTCCCACATCTGTCAAACCAACCGCAATCTTCCTTGCTCCTTCCTCCACCTCAGGTGGTGTAGAGATAAAGAAACTCCCTCACTTACAGGTTTCTCTCGAAGCTTGGGATATTCATTTACCCCACCTAGGGAACCAGAGCTTACCACGAGCACAAAAGAACATCTCAGCAGCTGGCTCTTCCACATAAACTTCAGTCAATCCAAGGGGAATAAACACATAGCTAAGCCTAGTGCCTTCTAACTCAAACAAACAGGGAGCAGATGACTCATACTCACAAGTACCACTCAGCATCTCAGAGATTAAGCTGGAAGATATAACTCATTACACACTGTAGGGAAAAGGTGAAGACAATAGAAGTAACTTGAGAGGTTCAACAAACCTGATAGAACATCTGGCAGTAAACTCAGGACCAGCATTCCTCTCCCTGGCATGGGCAGGAACCAATCTTCAGGGACCTGTAGACAGGACCATAAGTCAGGTCTAGCACCCACGAGTTATGGCATGAAGGTCATATGGGAAGGAATCAACAAATAGAAATAAACTAAAACAGAAATATTGAAATGATTGATGAATTTTGAATATGGATTGTAAGCAAGCTCAACGAAATATAAGAAAAAATAGAACCACAAAAACCATGTAAGAAATCAATTAAAAATTCAATAAAGAATTTGAAGTATTAAAAAATTAAACAGATTTTGGACTTTAAAAAGTGATTCAAAAGAAAATAGTGAAATATCTTAAAAATAGGCTAGATTGGGCAGAAGAAAGAAAAAAAGCTTTGAATTAAATAAGTCAGTCAAAGAGAAAGAACAGAGAAATAAGAAGAATGAACAAAACCTATAAGAAATATGGGATTATGAAAACAGGGTTAATACAAGAATCATAGGTATCCCTGGGGATGAAGAAGAAAATACTCAAGGGCTGGAAAACTTTGGGGGGAAATAAATGGGAGAAAATACCCTGGTCTTACTATGAATTTAGATACCCAGGTACTAGAAGCTCAATGGACTCTTGGGAGATTTATCACCAAGAGGCAATCACCACAACACATTGTCATCAGACTGGACAAAGTTTACACAAAAGAGGAACTCTTAGGAACCATAAGGTGAAATCATTAGGTAACTTATAAAGGAAAACTCAACAGACTAACTGGAGATTTCTCAACTAAACTCTTGTAAGCCAGAAGAGTCTAAACCCCCATTCTAAGTCTTCTCTAACAGAATAGCAACCCATCTAGAAATTCATATCTTGCAAAACTAAGGTTCTATATGAGGGAAAAATAAAGAATTTCTCAGAAAAGTAAACACTGAGGAAATTTGTCAAACAGATATTCCCTGCAGGAAGTACTCACTACTGATTAGCACTTTATACATCTATGAGTGTAAAATCACTCAAAAGATAAAGTTCAGAGATCAGACCCCATAATGGCTCAAGAGGTAAAGCAAAGCAATAAATTTGTATTCATTGGAATAAACAGAAATCCACCACACCATCAGTTCTTTCAATAAATGTGAATGTCTTCAATCCCCATCTCAAGAAACATAGGTTGGCTGAATGGATAAGAAAAATACAAGCCAAGTAGTTCCTATTTCTAGGAAGCATATCTACCCAATAAAGACTCACACACACTGAGGGTGAAGTGAAGGGGTAGCAAAAAATATTCCATGTAAGTGAACATCAAAAGAGCCAACGTATGTCAAACAAAATAAACTTTAAATGAACATCAAAGAAAGACAAAGATGATCATTAGATAATGGTAAAAAGAGTAATTCCACAAGAAGATATTACAATCCTAAATACATGTGCACTTAACACAGGAGTTCTCAGATTCATAAAGCAAATCCTGCTAGATCTAAGCAAAAGATAAATAGTAGTATCATTAATTGCTGAGGATTTCAACAACCTATTCACAAAACTGGACAGATCACGGAAGCAGAAAATCAATAAAGAAAAATTCAACTTAAATGTGACTTTAGAACAAATGGAACTAATAGACATTTACAGAACATCATACCTCAAATCTGTGGAATATACATTCTTCTCATCAGCATATGGGACATTCTCCAAAATTTATCATATCTTACCCCATAAAACGTGTTTCAGCAAAGTCAAAAAATGTAAATCATACAATATATCTTCTCAAACCACAATACAATACAATTATAAATGCATTCCAAGAATAACATTCACATCTACACAAAGTCATGGAAATTAAGCATTCTGATGCTGAACTACCCTTGGTCAATAATGAAATTCAGATGGAAAGCAAGAGATTCATCAAAATGAACAATGAAAAGGATACAAGTTATCAAAATTTATGAGACTCAGCAAAGGTAGTCCTGTGAGGAAAATTCATAGCCTTAAAATATCTACATCAAAAATACAGAAAGATTGCAAATCAGCAATCTTATTACTCATCTTGAGGAATTAGAAAAAGAAAAGCAAACAAATCTCCAACCAAGCAGGAGGGAAAAAAATAACTAAAGTCAGGGTAGAACTAAATAGAATTGATAACAAAAGAATTATAAAGAACATCACAAAGAGTTGGTTCTTTCAAGAGATAAACAAGAGGAATAGAACTCTTCCTAGATTAACTAAAAACAGAAATGTAAAGGCTCTAATAAGCTTGATCATAAATGGAAAAGGAGCTATCACAACAGATAGTGTGGAAATAAAAATATTATCTTAGAATATTTTAAAGATATCTATGCACACAAACTTAAAAACATTAAGAAAATGGACAAATTCTTAGAACCACATAACCTCTCTAGGCTCAATCAGGAAGAAATAGAACTTCTGAACAGACCATTATCCACTGACTAGATGCTCCTCAATCTCTCTCTTCTCCTCAGGCCTCCAATTCCCTGAGATACAACAATATGGAAATTAGGCCAGTCAATAACTCTACAATGGCCTCTGTATATGTCCATGTGAAAAGAAAAATCAGACATCTCTCACTTTAAATAAAAAGCTAGAAATAATTAAGCTTAGTAATAAAGGTACATCAACATCCAAAATAGTCTAAAAGATAGGCCTCTGGTGCCAGTTAGCCAAGTTTTAAATGCAAAGAAAAAATATTTGAAGGAAATTAAAAGTGAACCACAAATGTGCAGCAGCCTCACTGCTGATATGGAAAAAGTTTGAGTGGTCAAGATAAATCAAACTAGTCACAGCATTAAGACAAAGCCTATCTAGGGTAAGGCCATAAGACTCCTCAATTCTATAAAGGTTAAAAGAGATGAAGAAATTGCAGGAGATAAGTGGAAAGCTAGCAGAAGTTGGTTCAAAATATTCAAGGAAAGAAGCCATGTCCATAACATAAAAGTGCAAGTTGAAACAGCAAGTGTTGATGTAGAAGCTAAGTTATCCAGAAGGTTTAGCTAAGATGGCTACACAAAAGGACAAGTTTTTGATGTAGATGAAAATGGCCTTATTGAAAGAAGATACTATCCAGGTCTTTGATAGCTAAAGAGGAGAAGGCAATGTCTAGCTGACTCTCTTTGTTGGGGGCTAATGCAGGTGGTGAGTTCAAGACAAAGTCAATATTCATTTACCATTCTGAAAATCCTAGGGCCATTCTGAGTTCTGCTAATTCATCTCTGCCTATACTCCATATATATATATATATATTTTTTTTTTTTTTCATGTTTTGGCCAGGTCTGGGTTTGAACCCACCACCTCTGGTATATGGGGCTGGCGCTCTACTCCTTGAGCCACAAGTGCCACCCTATACTCCATATATAGAACAACAAAATCTAGATGATACCATATCTGTTTATAGCATGATTTATGGAACATTTTAAACCCATAATGAGAACTGCTGTTCAGAATAAAAGACTTTTTCAAAATATTAAGGCTCATTAATAATGTACCTGGTAACTCAAGAATACTGATGAAGATGGAAAGGATTAATATTTTCATATCTGCTAACACAACATCCATTTTTCAACCTACAGATTAAGAAGTAATTTTGACTTTCAAGCTTTATTTTTGTGGATTATAGCTGCCACAGATAGTAATTTCTCTGATGAATCTGTGCGAAACACTTTGAAAACCTTCTGGAAGGGATTCACGATTATAGATGTTATTAAGAACATTCGTGATGCTTCGGAGAAGGTCACAATATCAGCACAACAGGAGTTTGGAAGAAGTTGATTCCAACTCTCATTGGTTACATTTGGGGGTTCAAGACTTTAAGTAAAGAATGTAATTATGAAGATGATGAAAACACTAAGAAAGCTAGAATTAGTGGTGGAACTTTAAGATGAATTGCTGCAACCTCATGGTAAAAATTGAACAGTTGAGGAGCCACATCTGATGAATGAAAAAAGAAAGTGGTTTCTTAAAATGGAAACTACTCCTAGTGAATATGCTACAAATATTGTTGAAATAATAACAAAGGATTTAGAGTATTCCATAACCTTAGTTGATAAAGCAGTGTCAGTGTTTGAAAGGATTGATAGATTGACTTCAATTCTGAAGAAAGTTAGCTCTCTTGTGAGCAAAATGCTATTGAACAGCACTGCATGCTACGGAAAAATCTCTTGTGAGAGGAAGAATCAATTGATGAAGCAAAATGTATTGTTATCTTATTTTAGAAAATTGCCACATTTACTTCAGCCTTCAGCAACCAAGACTGTAATCAGTCAGCAGTCATAAACTAAAGGCAAGCCTCTCTACCAACAGACAGAATATGACTTGTTGAAGGCTGGGATGACTATTAGCATTTTTAGCTGTGAAATATTTTTAATTAAGATATGTATGCTTTTTTTAGATATAATGCCATTGCGCACTTAATAGACTGCAGTATCCTGTAAGCATAACTTTTAATAGCACTGGGAAACCAAAAACTTTGTGTGACCCACTTTATTGCGATATTCAGTTTATTGAAGTAAACTGAAACCAAACACACAGTATCTCCAGAAAAATATGGGCAAGCCTGTCCATAGGAAATTAGGAGCATATGGAAATACTAAAGATTAATGCTATCTCCTTCAAACTTTGATAACATAATTCACACACTCACATGCACATACACACCAGTTATTTATCAGAACAATGTTATTGATAAGAATCAAATTATAAGTCTAACATAGCTTCCTTTTTTCGAGATTGAAAAACAAGTCTTCATTGAATTCATAAAAGACATTTAGAGGCTTGAGAGGGTAACGATTTCCCATCCATGCATGAGTAAGATCACGATAACCCACAACTACCTCCTTTCTCTAACATGCATCCCCAGGCTGGGGATCATAGACTCCCAAACAGTAGGAAAGATTAGATAGACTCAGAATTATTTTGAAAGTTCTACTGATACTTGTGAGTTCTTAACATAGCCTTTTCTATAGGCTAGTTATTATCAGGGGAAGGCAATAAGAAAATAAATTAAAATAGGTTCCTATACTCCAAATTGATTAGAAGTTGTTATCTTCTTTTTAATGTACTAGTAGAGCATGGTGACTCATGAGTATAATTCTCACACTTTGGGAGGCCAAGGCAGAAAGATTGCTTGAAGCCAGGAGTTGGAGAACAGCCTGAGTAAGAGCAAGACCATCTCCCTACAAATGATACAAAAATTATCTTGGTGTGGTGGTGCACGCCTGTAGTCCCAGTGCCTAGAGAAGCTGAGGCAAAAGGATAACTTGAGCCCACAGTTTGAGGTTGCAGTGAGCTATGATTATGCCACTGCATTCTAGCTGGGCAGCAGAGTGACAGTCTGTCTCAAAATTAAAAGAAAAAAATTGCGCTGTCTCTGTCACATCTTCTGCCCCTACTCTCCCTTCCTTTTCTGCATTGACCATTCTGGGTCACTGCACATCACAGCTGAAAGAGGCAGCTGGGGCCTTCTCTGGGACAACCCACAAGCACCTGGGTGGGGAGGCACACCCAGTGCTACTTTTGTATGAAGAGGGAGTCCATCAAAACAGAAAAGTTGCCAGTATGGTCCTAATCCCTGAATCATTTTCATTTCTTTAATTTCTACCACAGGTAAAATAGCAAGAGACAAAAAATAAAAGCCTAAAAACAGTTTTTAAAATATCAGCCAAGATCACTTCGAGATTGATTTCTCATGTATAATAATAACTATATTATACACCGCTATTTATTCATCTTGAGAGCAAGAGTTGTTGGTCTGATTTATAGACTGGATCAAGATGGGGAAAGCAAGTCTGAAACCCTCAGACCCAACATGATAGCACTCAGAGAAGTGAGAAAGGGGAATGAAGAGGGGAATAACTTATGATGCATGGCAAAGGTGGCCAAGGTCAATGCACTTAGCAAGAATTCTCAAGGGACAGTTGTTGAATTGGGCTTAATCAAAACTAGCTAACAAAGTGGAATTTCAGTTCGATATTTGAATAGAAGACTAAGATACTTCTGGGTAAAAGTGCAAACACGAAGAATAAAGAAAACACCGTAGGAGAAAAGATGCCTGTAATTCCATGGAAAAAATGAAGACAAACAAGAGTGGTTTGTGGATTTAGATTATGAAATATAATAATATACCAAGAAAAATCACACAGTGCACTAAAAATCTTAAAAGAAAATAAGAGGAAGAAGAGGCACTGTTTGAGCCTTTGAGCCCTTTCTGTGGGTCAAGCATTGAAACCAGTCCTGGAAATACGTCGCTTCCTTCAATATTCACAATAACCTTACGAGGCAAATATTATCCCCATGTTAGTGGATTAGGAGCCTGTGACTCTGGAAGAGTCATAAATGTTTGGGGTCACAAACATACTTGTGCTCCTGCAAATGTTGGCAGTTGTTCTACAAAAAGTTTCACAGTAAATGCTTTTAGAGAAACAGTTTATACCTTTTCTCTCTTCCAGATATTAAGCTCTGAGGAACGTGAAGAGATGTATCTATTAATCCTTCTTTAGCCCAGAACATCTCAAACTTAATAATACGATGGGAAATATGAGTGTATATTGTATAAACTTAGGTGTTATTACTACCTTTGTGGACATGAATGTTCCAAAGAACAGTTTGGAAAAGACAGCACAAGGCTATAATAGATGTTAAACCCTTAAGACTAAATTTATTTATTTATTTACTTGTTTATTTTTGTATGTATTTATTTATTTTGAGGCAGAGTCTCACTCTGTTGCCTGGTCTAGAGTGCCATGGCCTCTACCTAGCTCATAGCAACCTCCAACTACTGGGCTCAAGCAATCCTCCTTCCTCAATCTCCAGAGTAGTTGGGACTATAGGCATGCAGCACAATACCGGCTGATTTTTCTATTTTTTAGAGATGATGTCTTGCTTTCCTCTAGCTGGCCTCAAATTCCTGAGCACAAGCAATCCCAACTCAGCCTCTCTGAATTCTAGGATTGCAGGTGTGAACTACTGTACCATGCTGCATTAAGACTAAATTGAATAGAGAGAATTTAAATCCATCATTCATATTTTAAACATCCCATTGTATAAGAATAAATTCAGGACTACAAACAGTGCCTTTTAAAATGCCCTGCAGGAGCCAAAAGATAAAGAGAAAGAAGAGGTTATTGAAATCCTAGGCTGCACTGATAGAAATGTACAGTCTATCTACATCAAGGGAGGCTAAGGTGTATGCCTAGGTCTGAACGAAACCTTAAAAAGGTTTCACAAGGTTTCACTAAAAAAGAACCAGACGCTGACCTTGAAGAAGTTGAAAGTTCTATGATCATGTCACATGACATTACTCAAGAATTTGGGAAAATTTTAATTTGTGTAAATATATGGTCAGAGGTTTAGAGCTGCTAAAACTTGGTAATGCTCCCATAGTTAGTTAACAGAATGTCATAAATATAATGGAATAGACTTACTTAGTGTTTTCCTACAGTCTGACTAGAGCTAACAAATTATAATTGTAAGGAATTAAGTTTAAATTAACATAAATAAAATATTTTTAAAAGCTGTCTCAGAGTGAAATGGGCTGATGAAAAACCAATGAAAATCCAAACAAGTTAGATTGTCTCTTAGAACTTGACACTGAATTGAGGCATTGTCTGGTTACCTTCATTAATAGGGGTTCACTCTGGAAATTCATTAGTGAGAAAGGACATCTCAGAAATCTCATAGCCGTCTTTAAAGAAAAAATGAAGTTTGTGTATTGATAGCCAGAATTCAATAGCATCTTTGGAATCCAAGAACTGCTCTGGTGACCCGACAGCAGCAGCTACGTTTGTGACTTCACTTCTCATTCCTTCTCTAACTGGTGGCTTTTCCTGATGTCTTTGCTTCTCACGGCTTCTTTTTCTCAAGGCTTCTCCTGGCCCATGACTTCTCACTGAATACTGTTCTGTGTGGTTTGACTTCTGCCATCTCTGCTCTCTGGTGATTTTCTCCACACTTACTTGGGAAGGTCCTAGCAGATGATCATAGTTTGTCCTGTGGACGTGCAGTCCAGTGTGTCATTGTTGGCTTTGTCATCCCAAGCCATCTTACAGTTTGCTTTCTCCAAATAGCTGCCTTTGGGCAGCCACACAACCATAATCCTCTCAGCTGTGACCAGGATGCTGGGCTCACCTGACAGCAAGCACCTATAACCTGTAGGGAGGAAGTTCTTAACAAGGGGTATGGCAGACACTTGAAATGGCCAAACCTCATCTCACAGGAACACTTTAGAAAGTGCTTTTGTTTTATATTAGAGGTTAAATAGGATTTCCTCAATGGTCCCTTCGATATTAATATTCCATTACATTAATGCAGAACTAACTCTAAGCCATTATTTTTTCATCATAATGAAAAACTAAATGTTAGATCGTGTGAAAACAACAATAGGTTTACTGGAACCATATTTAATACAAAGCCTAATTGGATGAATATCATTTCCTTTAATAGAAGCTTCTTTTTTTTTTTAACCTTTTAGCCAATATTGTCTTTATTTACATGCAAGTACCATTTGCTTTAAGGTACACAGGTTTACCTGATCTTTGTTTCAGTTTTATTTTAATGTCTTCAACTTAAGTTTACTTCTGGGTCTAAAACATAAAGTAGCCTATAAAAACTAGTCAATACCAGCAATGAAATAGTAATGAACAACAGTTTAAAAAATAAGTCAAAGTTAAAGTCAATTTCTAGCTATCACTTTGATTTTTGAAATCATTACATAGGTTTTTAATTGATATTATGTGTCATGAAGTGGCAGAATATAATTCTTCCCTTTGATGAATAATCTTCTATACTAAAATAGGTACCACAATACCTTAAGGAGTTACTGAAAATATACAATTTATATTTAACTGCTTTCAATAAGCTGAAAAGTATAACATTTAAGTATTCTGAGAAAAAATTAATTTTGTTTATGGTTTTTGCCGTTTCCAGAAGAGCTAGGCCATATTAATCCAGTATGGAAGAAAGGAACTAATGTCTTAAAATTATAGACCATATAATGACAACAACAAAATATTTTAACTTGAACATTTATTTACAAGTGAGACAAAAGAGAAGTAAAAATAAATATGCACAGACACAGGTGTTATGTATGTTCCAGGTCCCACCTTGGCTCTTACTTGCTGAATTTAAGCAATCTCTTTATCTTTCTGAGACTCAGTTTCCAATTTGAAAAATGGAAAGACTATCCCCATTTGAAAAAATGGAAAGTCACTCAAGGTGTGGGAATTAAATTCTATAAGTATGATAGTTGTTTATAAATTATAAAATCTCTGTAAACCTATTAACCAATAATCTAAAAATGCTTAAAATCATGGGACTTTTTCTCCCTCACTTTCCCCAGTTAGCAAATAATTTCTTTCAGGCAAATATAGAATGCCTACTTGATGCACAGAAAAAATTAGGCATTCAGAATTTTCAAAGATGCAAAAAAAAAAAATAATAAGAATAAAATTCAGGCATCCCCCTTGGTGACTGACTTACTAGCAGCCAGCTCTTCTCTCTTGGTTCTCCTCATTCCCTCTGCCACTTTTCTACCATTTGATTTCTCTGAATGATTCATAAGTATAGAACTACCAATTATTTTATATTTCATATTAAGCTCTGCAAGCCAAATTGAGTTACAACTTAGACAATAAATCCTAGGGGGAAATACCCAAGAGACTGTCATGACACATTTCTTATTCTCCGGCATAAGCAGAGATAATAATTAAGAATCACATGACAGATCACTCTAAAAATACATGTCCTGTGTGGGTTTTGTCATATACACATCTAAGGGTTTTTTTTTTTCAATGTTTATTTTAACGTGCTAGGCATTTAGCCTCTGGGAATCATTTCACCATAGCTGAGGAGCTGCAGTACATTCTTGGTTATGAAAATGACATGTGGATGAGTTATTTAAATATCTTTATGTTCATAACAACAGACTTGTTTGAGACAAATCTTTCTGGCTAACTCGTAAAGAACTCATGATTTAAGTAGGAGATGCCACACATCCTTTGTTCCCTTCAAAGCATGACACTCTTGGGGTATTCATTCTCTCAACAAACATTTATTGAGCACCTCCAGTGTGTCAGGCACAGTCCCCAGGGCTGAAGACACTGCAGTCGACAAAACAGAGTAGTATCCTGCTCTTATAACCTCACAATTCTGCTTTAGGAAGGTAGATAGGAAACACAGATATAAATTAATTGATAATTTCTGATGGGCATAAGTAATATAAAGAAGATAAACTGGGTAACAGAACAAGGAAAAGCAACAGAGATGGGGACAAAGATGTGCATAACTAGATGCTCAGGTCGTCTCTCTGAGAAGTACAGACTGGGATGACAAGAAGAAACCCAGGGTGGAAGAATGGTTAAAGCAAAGGGAACCACAATAGTAAGCATGTCATGTTTAGAAAGCAGAGTCCAGTGTGGCTAAAGTACAGAAATCAATGTCAGTGTGGTGTGCTAGGCAAGAGCCAGATCCTTCCAGGGCATGAGCACCATGATAAGGAGTTTGGATTTGATCCATATTCAATCAGAAGCAATTGGAGAGGTTTAAACAATGAAAATGAAATGCTCTAATGTACAATTTTAAAAGCTTATTCTTTTTATATGAGGGTGGGAATAGGAGTGGAAGGGGGGAAATCATTTGGGCATTTAAAACATTCTGTAGTACTGACCTAAAAAGCTAATAGCTTGGACTACCATTGCAAGCAAGCAGGGAACAGAAATGGTGACTTTAAGAGGTGGTCAGATTCAGAATATATTTTGAAGGTCAAGCCAATGTGTTTGTTTGATTGATGTGATACGTGAAATAACAAAGAGGAATCAAGGTGACTGGCAATTTATGTACTTTATATCTCAGTCCATTTTATGCTGGTCACTTCATTGCATAGTAGGAGTTCGAAATTGTTATTAAAAATAAAGACTATCAGTAGGAGGAGCCAAGATGGCGGTCTGTAGCAAGCTTTCTGCAGACACTCCTGTCCAGAAGGAGAGTTAAAGGACAGAAATTTAGCGAGAAAGCCAACGGTTTGGAGCTGAGCCAAGAGACAAGGTCAAGGAACGCACATCAACCATGCTGGAGCGACCTGCGACCCCAAGGATACAAATAAAAGGTGCAGAGCACATCACCAAGTGGACAGGAGTCCCCTCCCCCAAGAGAGCAGCTCACAGTATACGCCATACCTCCATACAAACAAGAGAGCAGAGTTCAGATGTCCTCCCACTCTACCCCACAGGAGAGACCCTCTGAAAACTGGACCTCCTTCCCCTGTGCCGCGGCACTCTCCTGCCAGGCATAAAACTGTATAAAACTGTATATATTCTCTACCTGCAAGTTGGAACTCCCAGCACTCCCCTCCACTCTCACCCTGAGGTCTGGAGGTCTGTCCTCCACAGAGTCCAGATTCTTGAACACTTTCTCAAGGGGTGTGGACAGGACATGGGTTGCCACTGGTCTGTGCTGTTCTCCCTGCTCGAGAGCAGCGAGAGAGTGAACCGAAAAGTGGCTGGCCAAAGCGGACCAAAGCTTTGTTAAATTTCGGCCACACCTGGCC
>CAUYON010144649.1:0-16858 GCA_963573935.1 Arctocebus calabarensis
GTTGTAGCAAGCTATGATGATGCCACTGCACTCGAGCCAGAACAACAGAGTAAGACTGTGACTCAAAAATTAAAAAAAAAAAAAAAACTTGGCTCTGCGCCTGTGGCTCAACGGGCTAAGGTGCCAGCCACGTACACATGAACTCGCGGGTTCGAATCCAGCCGGGACCCGCCAAACAACAATGGTGGCTGCAACCAAAAAATGGCCAGGCGTTGTGGCGGGCGCCTGTAGTCCCAGCTATTTGGGAGGCAGAGGCAGGAGACTCGCTTTAGCCCAGGAATTAGAGGTTGCTGTGAGCTGTGATGCCACAGCACTCTACCCAGGGTGACAGCTTGAGGCTCTGTCTCAAAAAAAAAACAAAACTTTTGATTGACTTCTTCAAGGAGACTAATCTTTGCTTCAACTACTTTGGGAGTTCAGTAGGTGTTAGATTTTCAAGGTTTTAGCTTTGCTCTAGTTGTTTGCATTCAGAGGTACCCGTGGCCTCTAATTGCTGAATATTGCCAAGGTTCTTTACAAATATAGAACAAAGTATGCTTATTTTTTGATATGGAATAGCTTTATTTTTGTTAATTTCAAGTAATCTATAACTTATTTTGGCTTTTCTTTTCATCCATGGGTTTATAAGGAAATTCTTAAATTTCAACTAGTTAATTTTTAAATAGTCATACATAGAAGTGAATATTAGGGTTGAGGCAGGCGTGAGAGTAGCAGAGACATGGAGTCCTCTATTGATTCAGATCAGGTGGGCTCCCAAGAGCCTTTCAAAGGGCTAATTGCATAAGATAAACAATTGTTTTAAAAGACGTCTTTGGGTATGCACGTGCTGACCCCTGAATCTTGCTCTTTAAATCTGACTCACACTCCTTATTGTACAAGCTAAACAGAAAAAAATATGGCATCTGTACCCTGGAGAATTTGCATCTTCATATCTATAGATACTACATCCAGAATTTATTAAAAAGATTATTTTAGTTGTGTGGTACTACAACGAAGTATAGGAAGAAAAGAAAAATGGCAATGTCTATATCAGGTATTAACTGAAATACACAGGTGCCCTCAAATGAAGACTATGATGTGATTAAGTTATAATTTTTTTTACTAAGTCAAAACAAACAAAAATGATGAGTTAGCAAACTTACCATTAACAATTCTTTGGGGAAAACACTATGTTGGGACATACCATCTTTTAATAACTCTAATATGCCAGTTTTTTTTTCCTTCTTCATCAAGGTAACAGATTAATGTTTTCTTTGGTTTGTTTTAGTTGAAAATATGTTGAAGTCATTTGGCTACTATTTGAGGATGTGTTATAAAATATCTACCTCTAACATTTAGGATTGCATTAAATCTAGTAAGATGCTCATGCTGTCCTGCCTACAGTTAGATAAAAATATTGTTTGAAGGATTTAAGTTGATACTTTAATCCCATTCACATAGTTTTGAAATACACAATTGAATTAGTGCAAGTGACTAGTCCTTTGCTTTCCATGTTTTAAAGAAGTAGATTTTGAAAAAAATTCTATCAATTTATATATATGTTGAGGAAAAAAGTTACCATACTTTTGGTATGTTATAATGAAACACATTGGATATTCATATTTTGGTAAGAATTTTTTTTATTACTGATATTAATATTTTAGGAAAACATTAACCAGATTTTCATTGTTTTTGTTTTTTTCTTAAAAGAAAGTCAGTACATAGAAAATATATCAAATGGCCAGGTGCAGTGGCTCACACCTATAATCCTATCCCTCTGGGAGGCCAAGGCAGGTAGATTGCCTAAGGTCACAGGTTTAAGACCAGCCTGAGCCAGACCAAGTCCTCATCTCTAAAAATAGCCAGGTGCGCATTGCGGTGGGCACCTATAGTCCCAGCTACTGGGGAGGCCTAGGCAAGATAATTGCTTGAGCCCAGGAGTTTGAGGTTGCTGGAAGCTATGATGCCACAGCACTCTACCAGGGGCAACAAAGTGTGACTGTCTCCAATAAATAAATAAATAAATAATAAATATATCAGTTCTTATTTTTATTTGAATTAACTGTATGCCATGAGATTTGCTTTAATCTTAGTATTAATAATTTACTTATACAGTGGTTAATTAATCAAAGTAGATTTGGTATTAGATTTTAGAACAAATCTACAAAGATTATACTTAACATTTTAAGAACAAGTTACTGGAAGATTTGTACAAGTGCAGGTTGTGACCCAGCAGATGTTGAGTAGCAAAAGTCTATTTTGTATATGTGTGTGTATGCATATCCACGATTTTAAAATTAAAAAAAATAATAATTTATAATCTTTTCCTACCTTCCCATGAACAATTCTTATGCTTATAATTTTCTGAAAGGGATTAGACCTTTACTATAAAGTTCCAGTGCAATCATGCTAAATATGTCCTTTCTAAATGTGTTTATGCATTAAGTGGATGTACTAGTATAATATCACTAGCTACAAATATAACTCACTATTGAATATTAATGCTTAGAGCAAAGATGTAAAGCTCTTCATAATGAAATCTAGCTTAAAATAAAACAGGCAGATTGAGTTCGGCAAAATAATGGTGCTTCAAAAACAGTAAGTATTTATCACTAACTACAAAGCTGATTATGTAAAAGTTGAGGTTGCAAGCAGCCAGCATCCTTAACTGAGTATAAAATAAAATAAGAAATCATATATTAAACCAGAATAAGTGTCAATTATAAATTCTTGCAGCTCTATAAACCTAAAACTATGTTAAATGTCGTTTAGTCATATAACATTATTGCTTAAAGGAATCGAAATATCCAAATCTCCTTATTTTTGTATTGGGAAATTATAAGTTACCAAGATGAATTGGCCTGCCTAAGGTCACTGAACCAGTTACTGACAGACCAAAGTATTAAAAAAATCAGTTATCTCAACCCCTGAAAGGTGATTTTTCAAGTATACTAAATAAAAAATGCTACAGAAGATTGTTTTAGGAAAGTGCCACATAGTTAAGAGCAGAGTTTTGTCAATAGACCAACCTTGATGAGTTACTTTAGATTTTGCCACAAAGTAACTTCATGACTTTGGCAGATTTTGTGATTTTTCTTAGACTATATTTTATAGTTTACAATATGTTGATAATTATAGATTTTACTTGGAAGGCAGTGGTAAGGAGTAATCAGAATACTTTATTTAAATACCTAGTATAAGGCCAGGCTCACACTCACAGTAATTCCAGCACTTTGAGAGGTCAAGGCAGGAGAATCACTTGAGGTTGGTTGTTCACGACTAGCCTGGGCAACACAGTGAGACCTCATTTCTAAAAACAAAAATAGCTAACTTGGTGGTATGCACCTGAGGTCCCAGCTACTCAGGGGCCTAAGGAAGGAGAATGACTTGAGCTCAAAAGTGTGAGGCTGCAGTGAGCTAAGATCTCACCATTGCACTCTAGCCTAGGTGACACAATAAGTTCTTATTTCAAAAAATAAATAAATGAATAAGAATACAATAAAAAATAAATGCTCAGCATCGTGATAGGAACATGGTAAGTGCTGCATAAATATTATTTGTTATGACTTATTTGAGGGGTCATAACATGCTAATAAATACAATATGGGCTTTTAAAAATAGTTTATTTCAATGGAAGACCTAGAATTAAGACTTTCAGGTTCTCTTTGCTTTACTACCCTTTGAGATTTCCTATTGATTCATGTAATTTAAAATGTCCACCTCTAAACAATTAAACAACTCAGTCTTTTCAGTCAAATGCTTTGCACTAACCATTACAATTAAAATATTGAAATTAGTATTATTACTAAAAATTGAATATTAGTTCAATCACATTAGTTCAATTAATTAAATATTTAATTAAAATCGAATATTAGTTATAGTACAAAACAAACGAAGAACAATATTATGCACATTTGGTAGATATTTGGCTGGGGCCCCGGTCTTTCCTTTCACAGTTTCTCATGAAGTTTCAGCAGTTCTATTTTCCATCCTTGTTAATATATTCTAAACCATTACTTGGTCAACGCAGCAAGTATTCTAGGCAGCTCGTCTGTTTTATGCCCCTTCCATCTCTTTTCAGTCTATTTAATACTTTGCTGCCTGATTTGCCCCCCAAAATGAGTCCACAGTGAGTTCATAATGCTTTTCTGGCATTCAAGTTTTGCCTTTCATTACTCTTTACAATTTGTTTCACAGACATACTGCTTCCACTCCCATCAGATTTTACCTCATTCTCCCCCAAATACAATGGGTACTTTTCCTAGTCTTGATTTTTAGTTATGTTCTCTATCCTGCCTAGAATACTGCTTACCCTGGCACTCAGCTCTATATTGATTATACTGATCTTGCTTTTTCTATTTTATAACTCCCATAGTTTTGTGAGGTCTTTGAATGACCCGTCAACCTAAAGGCTGTATAGACTAGGCCCTTGACCAAAGATGTTTAATTGATGTATTGGAAATAAGATATTAATTTTAGATATGAAATGTAAATAGTATTGCAGAGTATATTTGTGGCTGTGAGCACATATGCCTTTTTGGACAACAGAACCTCTTTTCCATATTAATCCTCAAGGTTTCATAAAGACCTACATCCAGATTTCTGTTCACTTCAGGAATCATTTGGCAAGATTCTAGAATGAATTTCTAAAAGACTTTGGCTTCAAGACAGCACATTTCATCCTCTAGAAACCTGTAGTCTCCTCTTACTTGATAAAGAGATGCATTATATAATTTTGGAGATTGGATAGTAGATGGGACAGCACATGTGGGCTCAATAAGGGCTAAAAGTTGTCCCCAAAGTCCAGAAAAGGAATTGTTAAAAGTTGGAACATGTACCTTTTTTATTACTAACAGTGGATTAAGTGACTAAATGTTTTCTTGAGATTAATATTTACTGTAAAACTTGGTACCTGAGAGATACAGCCTTGCCCTTTTCCAGTCTATCTCAAAAGACCCTTCAGATTGCCATCAAATTGTCATCTAGGTATTAGCCTTCAACTGAAATGCACAACAGCCTCTAGAGTTTAAGACAAAATCTGGTTTAGCAGTTTTTGAAGAGTGTTCTAAAATATTTCACCTGTTGTGGTCTCTAAACCACATGTTTTTAGTTGTACTTGTTCTTCCCAAATGTTATTAACAGGAGAAATAGATTTGTTCCAGTAAAATATATTTGAAAATATAGAATATAATTTTAAATTTTACATGTGTACACATACCCCAAAGTGATTATTTAACCCAAGAAAAATTAGCAAAATGTGCTGACCACTTTGGATACAATTTTATAGACTAAATAATTTATCATCTGTGGAAGAGATGATTGTTAAGATATTAAGCTAAACAAGAACAGAAAATTAAGCTGGACCTGGGAGCACAATTTTATCTCATTCCTATTGACACAAGTAGAATGTTCCTATGCTATTTATATTTTTACATTCTTTGAAGCCCTTACAGTTACCCTAAGAAGAGAGAGTGAATGTTTGCTAATGGTGTACATTAAAAAAAAGATATTTACAAATCCATTTTGCTGGGTTGAGGTTATATTTAGAAACTGGACTTGACCTATTTTTTCTTATTTTTGTATTTCACACAAGCAAAAAAATAATATTTTAAGGAGAAGAAAGTTCACATATTAGCTAAAATCTTTCACAATTCCTTTTATTTAATTTCCAAAGTACCATACATAACCATTTACATTACTTGAAGTGCCTCTTATTACCTGTTTATATTAAAAGCATTTTATTTATTTAATATAGCAGCATCCAAAAAAGTACACAAATTACATGGATATGGCCTAATAGATTGTTACAAATGACCACTTGACCACTACCCAGATCACAAAGAATATTTTGACACTCCAGAAACCCCTTGCCACGTTCTCTAGTTAATAGATCTGTGTCTTCCCTAATATTAGCCATTATCTTGATTTTAAAACTATCCATTAGTTTTGATTATTATTATTTTTTTTTGAAAGTGCGGGGAACACTCTTGAAAGTATTGGCCTGGGCGAATACTTCATGAGGAGGACTCCCAAAGCAATGGAAGCAGTATCAAAAATACACTACTGGGATCTGATGAAACTAAAAAGCTTCTGCAGAAAAAAAAATTTGAAGAATATTTTCTGCAACCTTCTTCACTTCAGTAAAATAAATATATTTCCATTATTAAGAGAATCATGAAACTCCAAATACAAAAAAAAAAAAGAAAATCACTGAGAACTATTTGAATTACTGTGGATTTTTTTTATCAGAAATCACAGAAGTCAGAAAATAGAGGAACACAATATTTATAGTAATGAAAGAAAGCAACTGTCAATTGATAATTACATATCTAACAGAAATGTCTTGGAAGAACAACAGCAAAATAAAAACTCTTTCAAATAAAGAAAAAAGTAAGAAAATTTGCTACCAATAGACACACTACAAAATAAATGCTAAAGAAACTCCTTAAACTTAAAGGAAATGCTACAGATGGAAACCTGGAATTCCATAAATGAAAGCGGAATAACAAAAGCAGTAAATCTCTGGGGAAATAGACTTTTTTTCTTCTCTAATTTTTTTTAAATAATGTAAATGATTATTTCTAGAAAGTCCTATTAACATTATCTGTTTGATTATCGATGCAGCCAGATACCTATGAAAAATACAATATAAAAGAGATAACATAAAATGACCTATAGGTTTGTAAGAATTTCCTGCTTTCTATTTTATAAAAGTCGTACATTGTTAACTCTAAATTTGTGAAAAAACATCTGCATATTTAAATCACCAGAATAATTGTAAAGAAATAATTCAAAAACATATTGACAAAGTGGCAATAGATAAATAAAATTAAATATGAACATATTAAAATAATCTAAAGGAAGGCAGGAAAAGAGGAACAGTGGGAATGAAAAACAGAAGGAAAGAAACAGAAAGCAAATAATAAAATGTTAGCACTAAAATCATATGCATAGTCACATTAAACATAAATTGTCTAAGGACAATATTATATTTGTTCTATGCCTAATCTGCTGAGGATTTTTATCCTGAAGGAGTGCCATATTAAATAAAATGCTTTTCTGTATCTATTGAGATGATCATATCGTCTTTGTTCTTAATTCTGCTTATGTAGTGAATCACATTTATTCATTTGTGTATACTGAACCATTCTTGCATTCCTGGGAAGATTCCCACTTGATCATGGTGGATTATTTTCTTGATGTGCTGTTGAATTCTGAAATGCTAGTATTTTGTTAAAGATTTTTGGATCTATATTCATAAAAAATATTGGCCTGTGATTTTATTTTTTTGTTATATCATTTCTTGGCTTTTATGTCAGGGTGAGATTAGATTTGTAGAATGCACTAGGGAGAATTCACTCATTCTCAATGTTATGGAACAGTTTTAGTAAAACTTGTGCCATATTTGCTTTGTAGGTCGATTAGAATTTGGATGTAAATCTGTCTGGGTTGGAGCTCTTTTTTTTTTCTTGTTAAGAGTGTTTTTATTACTGTTTTAATCTCATTACTCATTCTGTTCAGGATTTCCATTTCTTCCTGATTTAACCTTGGAAGGGTGTGTGTTTTCACAAAATTATCCATTTCTACTAGGTATTTTAATTTGTGTATGCAGAGGATTTCATAGCCTATGAATGATATTTTGTATTTCTGTAGTACAAGTTGTGATATCTCCTTTACTATTCCTGATTGAACTTAAAAACAATGTTAATAGGCAGTGATTTTTGGATTAGATAAATAAACAAAATCACACAAGACCAAATTCATAGTTATCCATGGTATTCTATCTTAAATAGAATGATAAAATTAGGTTAATAGTAAATAATGGAAAAAAGATACCATGCAAGCACTAACCAAAAGAAAAATGGACTGGCTGCATGAATATCAAATGGAATTCATAAGAAGAACATTTTTAGAGATAAAGAGGGACATCAAATAATGATAAAGGGGGTAAACTCATTAAAAAGAAACAGTATTTACTTGGTAAAAGAGTTCCAAAATATATGAGGCAAAAACTAATGGAATTGAAATGAAAAGTAGACAAATCAAGACTTACTACTTTTACTATTTCAGACTACTCTTTATTATTTTTTCAGTTACCAATAGAATGAGTTAATAGAAAATCTGCAGTTACAAAAGGACTACAACACTATCAATCAACACGAATAAATTGGCATTTTATAGAACACTTTATGCAACAATGACAACAACAGAATCTACATTCTGTTGAAATATGCATGGAATTCTACAAAATTCTCATTTTGTTGAAGTGCACAGTGCCTTCTGGGCAGCAGAAAAAAAATTACAACAAATTTGAAAGAATGGAAGTAATGCAAAATACGTTCTCTGACCACAGTATATCTAAACTAGAATTTGATAACTAAAAGGTATATATAACATTCCTGAATATTTGGAAATTAGACCAAACACTTGCAAGAAACAAAGTCAAAGGTAAGGTTTCCAGGGAAATTAGAAAATACCCAGAGTAGGATGAAAATGAAACACAACATATCAAAATTTGCAATATGTTGCTAAAGTTGTACATGGAGGAAAATGAATAGCATTACAAGTTTATATGAGAAAAATATGAATAATATCAAATCAATAACTTAAAATACCTACTTAGGATACTAAAAAATGAAGAATAAATTAAAAACAAATAATAATGCCATAATAATGGCAAACATCAATAAAATTGAGCAAGGAAACTGATAGAGAAGATCTATGAAACTAAAGCTAGTTCTTTAAAAATATCAACAAAATTGATAAATTTCCAGGATGTAACCATAAAAAGAGGACATAAGTTACTTATATCAAGTTTGAAAAAATGTATATCACTACAAACCCTACAGATATTAAAAATAAAATAAGAGACAAATAAGTAACTTTATGACCAGATATTTGACAATTTATATAAAATAGAAACTTTTTAAAAAGACAGTGAAATGTACTTAAGCAAAAATAGATAACCTCACTAGTCTTGTTTTTATTAAAATCATTAAGTTTGTAACAAAAAATCTTTTTAACAAATAAAAAGCCATGCACAGATGGTTTCAATAGAAAATTCTGCCAGATTTTTAAAGCAGAAATAATAAAATTTCTATAAAATTTCTTCAAGAAACTAGAAAAGCAATGAATAAATACCTTTCATAAGGATAGTATTACTTCGATACCAAAATCTGAACAAATATATTTCAGTAAAAGAAAATTACAGACCACAATCCCTCAAGAAAATATACATCAAAATCATCAACAAAATTTTAGCAAAAGTATTCAGCATTATTTGAAAAAAGACTAAAAGAGTTCCAAAATATATGAGGCAATTATGATTAAGTAGGGTTGATCCCAAGAAGCCAAGTCTGTTTTAACATTAAAAAATAAATAAATAAAATTTATATTAACAGATTATTGAAGAAAATCATAGGATCTTGTTAGTACCTCCAGAAAAAGCACTTGTAACAATTTAACATTTATACAAGATAAAATTCTCGGCAGACTAAAAATAATGGTGAACTTCCTTAATACCAGAAAGGGCTTCTATGAACAACTTACCAGGAAAAATACTTAATGGAAAATTTCTGAGTGCTTTCCTCTTATGATCAGTATTAAAGCAAGGATGTCTGCTGTCATAATATTTATTCAACATTATACCAAAAGTCCTAGGCAATGCAATATAGGAAGTAAAAAACAAAGATATACAAACAGAAAAGAATGAAATAAAGTTACTTCTTTTTACAGATGGCATATCTGCAGAGTAAATAAAATAATTTTTCAAAATCATTCTAACACAAATATGTGAGTTTAATAATTTCATGGGATACAAGGTGAATATACAAATATTAAACGTATTTTTACATTCCAGCAAAGAATAATTAGAAATCAAATTTTAAAACAATGCCATTTATAATATGGTTTAATTAAATGTACATAGAATCTCAATGTTGGAAGCTACAAAACACTTATCAAAGAAGAATTAAAAATCTGGAAAATGCTGAATATCTTTTCACATGTTTATTTGTCATTTGTATATCTTTTCAGAGAATTGTATGATCATGTTGCATGCCCATTTTCTGCATTTGACCTTAGCCAAAAGGCAAACTATAATAGCTAAAAGAATTTTGAAAAGTTAAAGAAGTTGGAAAAAAACATAGTACCTGATTTGAACACATACTGAAGATAATACAGTATTGGTGAAAACACAGACACGTATACTGATGCAATAGAAAGAGCATCCAGAAATAGAGGCACACAAATCTGGCTAATTGACTTTTGCAAAAGTATAGAGGTAATTCAATGAAGAAAGCATAGTCTTTTCAACAAATGGGGCTGGATGAGTTGGAGAGCTATATGCTGAGAAACAAAACAGCAACAAAAAAATCCTCAACCTAGAAGTTCACACTATAAACAAAATTAACTCAAAATGGACCATAGTCTTAAAGGTGGGAAGTAAAACTATAGCAGTTTTAGAGAAAAAATGAAAATTTTTATAATTTTGAGTTAGGTCAAAGACGTTTCAGGTGTAACACTGACGAACATCCACAAAAGGAGAATAGAAAGTAAGTTGGAATTCATCAAACATTAAAAGTATTCACACTATTAAAAACTATTTCTAAAGAATGAAAACAGCCTGGAAAATGGTGTTTGCAAATCACATATGTAACAAAAAATAAAACAAAACAAACAAAAGGCAGACAACCCCCCCCCCCGTATTCAGAATATATAAAGGACTCTCAAACCTCGATGATAAGAAATGAAAAAAAGTGGTTTTCAAAAGGTCATGTGATAGGATCAAGATGGCCATCTAGACACAGGTAGTATGTACAGCCTTCAAAGAGAGTAACTATATCCTCACCTTTTGAAGAGATCAACTAGGAGCAAATACTAGGATTCACCAAGGAAATGAGGGAAAGCATCAAAACTGGGTACGGTAAGGGTGCAGGGTAATTTTCCCAGTGTGGGGCAAGCTAACAACTGGGGAAACTCCTGGATGTGGTGAATTGATAAGAGAAGTCCCTAGGGTTCTACTCATTGTGTGAAGCTATTATGATCATGGATGTAGGAGAACCTCCTGACCCACTCGGGTCGTAAGGGAGCTGCTTAAAAATTGCACAGAGATACTGTTCATAATGGAAACTGACACTGAACTCCACAGGCATCCAAGCCTAGGGCAGCTTGAGCCAGGTGCTATTCTGAATGCCTAGATAATGGGAAACCACAGGTATACCTGCAGCCATTGTGTAGCTCCAAGGAGGTATGAAGGAGGCCAAGTGCTCCCACACATACCCCTGGAAAGGTCCCCACTTGCCCCCTGCTGTGGGCTGCTCTTGAGACAGACACGAGAAGACAGCATTTTCTACAATTTCTTGCCCACAGTGCCTACCCAGGTGGGGCCTTGGACTCTCTCTGGTCCAACATGCCATTTTGGAAGATTGACATAGCTTGTGACTTTCTCTGGGCCTGAGTTTGAGTGTGACATGGTCGTAGCCCCTGCCTGCCCAGGGAAGATCAGGGAGATAAGGCTGCTTTTATTCAGTGTGCGCCTGAGACAATGCCCACCATCTTGCTGCTGGCTGCTATGGGACCAAATCTGCATTTTACCAAACAGCCTTTAAATCAACTTATGACTAAGTCATTTAAAAGAGTGAAATAATGTCTTTGGCAGCAACCTGGATGGAAGTGGAAACCACAATCCTAACAGAAGTATCTCGAATAGAAAAACAAATACTGCATATACTCACCCATAAGAGGAAGCTAAACACTGGTCACACACAGAGTGTTATAATGGATTTTGGAGACCCAGAAGCGCAGAGGACAGAAGGGGTTTGAGGGATAGAAAATTACCTATCAGATGCATTATTTTCTACTCATATGATGAGTTCATTGAAAGCCCTGACTTTAACCACTATATAATTCATCTATGTATCAAAAAACCATACAAACACATGTACCCCTAAATCTCCACGACATTAAAAAACTCCACTAAGTTGCAACTCAAAAATAAATAAATACATAACATTTTTATACAATCCAATCATGTATTTCACTAAAGAGGATATATATTGGCCAGAAAATACATGTCCATATCCATATACATATTCCAAAGAATATCCATAGATATTCTTTTTGTATCTGTCCTCTCCTCACAAGTCTTCCATTTCTGTTTTGCTAAATTGAATATGTGACTGAAGTTTTAAAGCAGACTGGACATTTTAAATGTCCAAACAATTTAAAGTGTAGAATGTTCCCAAGATAATGACAGGAAGAGAGATTCAACAGAAAATAGTCAAAGAGAATGACTGGGAAAAAAGAAAATCAAAAGGTTTCCGATTTGTGCTCCCTGCCAAGTTCACACCATTCAACAGATGGGCTGTGTATAGATGGCTTTGCATCATGTGCTTTTAGGCTGAACTAGTTATGGCAGGTGAAAAGCTGTCCTCCTGTAAACTGCTCTCTGGTTTAAAATTCCTTGTACTCTAGGATCCAGTCCCAGACATAGAAAATGTTTCTTAGAGCAAGAGACGTTATAAGATTGATTACAATCAATCGTGGGTGCCAGTCTGAAGCACTACATCAGGACTTTAAACCAGGCTTGCCTTTGACTTTTAGGACACAAGACAACACTTTTTAATTTTTTTTTATAATTTTATTGAATCATAATTCTGTACATTGGTGCAATCATAGGGCATGATTCATATACATTCAGAACTGTTTTGATCGTACTGTTACAGTTAGCCTTCATGGCATTTTCTTGATCACTATATAAAGACATTGATACTCTACATTTATTCAATTATGTGCCTCTATGAGGCCCAGCAAAATGTTAAATTACAATACTATTAACTGAGAACTTGATTCGCTAGGTTGTGTTCAACTGATCACAATACACGGCTTGGTGAGCAACAGAGAGAACCAGCTTGTAACATTTTCACTCTGATTTAGGGTTATGAATAAGGGAGGGGCCTTTGGAATCAAACTGTCTAGTTCAAATCACAGTTTTTCTGGTTATTAGTTGTGCAACTTTGGGAAAGGTATTTAAACTTTCTTTGTTGTGAAAATTAAATGGGTTAAGCACATAGAATTGTTTCTGTACCTAGTTATATATTACTATATTTTTAAAATAGACTCTCTACTTTAGCATATAATTACTCAAATTATTTCCATTTACTTACTTCTCTATATCTGCTAAAGGCAAATTGTGAAACACTTGATTTTTATAGAGCAGAGGAAAATATTTTGCTATGGTTACTGATGATGATTCTAGCATTACTTCAGAAATCAAAATCAGTATTTTAACATATCTTCCATTATTGTTATTGCTACTGTCTCAGCAAATTCAAGCGCTAAACCTAGTATATTATTGCTGCTATTTCAGCAAGTTCAGGAACTCTTTTTTATAAAACATGAAGAATATAGATTTCTAGTTAAGATGCTACCATCATTCATTAATAAAACACCAAAAGCAAAGCAAAACATTATGACTTAAGCATTGAATCTAAAAACACAATTCAAAGGTGGATTTTTTTTTTGAGACTCTGTTTTAATGTGGTGTATGGATATTTTTATAAAAGCTATAAGCAATTGTGGCAAAATAAAGCAAATATTTAAAAACAAACTGCTTGAACAATTTTTCAGTGGGTTAAGCATGAATAGGTTTTTATTTTCTTTACTAAACATAGAAAATTCTTTTTTTAGCCATTAGTATAAAGCCAAAAATTAATATCAGACTTTAGCGTATCAAGATAAACAAAAATTTAACACTCATGTTTATCTTGTCAAAAGTAGAATCTTAAGCCTTTGGATATGGAGGTGTCCTGTTGTTTTTCTTCCCTGCTGCACATTAGACTATGAAGAGTTGTTTTGGCATTCATTAAATACACAAACACTAGACAGCTGATGAGTGGACACAAAAAAGGTCTGTGAGTACTTTTTGTGATATCCAACCCCACAGATAAGCAAAACAGTCCACTAATCATCTGTATGTGGCTTGCGACTTCAGGTTGGTTGGACACCCCATGAAGCTGGTACCCTTGTATCATATATGTTCTGGATGTATGTGTGTTTGCTTTCCTCCACTTTTTTGTATGTATTACCCATTCCAATAAGTTATATGCAAATTATGCACGTTTATTCTTTTAGATATTTTTTCAGATTATGAAAAGTCAGATAATCACTGATACACTTGATGTTTATTTTTCAGTTTATGTCCATGAGAATTTATACTTAATAAAAGAGAGAGATTGTTATTACTTCACACAAGGTGTTATGAATCTGTTTTTCCTTTTAAAGTATTATGAATGTCTTTTCAATCCATTAGATTTTGTTTACCTAATCATTTTAGTGAATCATTTGGATGTATTGTAATTTATTTGATCAGTTCCTCACTATTGAATATTCCAATTGCTTCCCTTTTCACTACTATGCAAAGTCCTTCAAACACATCTGTTACATGCTAAATGTTAGCAGATTTTCAAGACTCTGTACCCAAGTGCACAAGTACAAATAAATTGTCTTCCAGGAAAGACATACTAATTTGCTTTCTTTTCTTTTTTTTTGAGACAGAGTCACCTTGGGTAGAGTGCCATGGCGTTATCGTAGCTCATAGTAATCTCAAACTCATGGACTCAAGAGAGCCTCTTGCCTCAGCCTCCTGAATAGCTGGAACTATAGATGCATGCCACCTTGCCTTATGCCACCATCCCTGGCTAGTTTTTTCTATTTTTAGTAGAGATGGGGTCTTACTCTTGTTCGGGCTGATCTTCATTCAATGCCTGAGCTCAAACAATCCACCTGCCTTTGGCATCCCAAAATACTAGGATTATAGGCATTAGCTGCAGCACCCTGCTGCTAATTTATTTTCTTGGTACTAAAGTGTGAAAATTTAGTTCTCAATGACAATAGATTTTATCATTTTTATGATGTTTTCAAATTAATTAGTGAAAAGAGCATATTTTTATTTTTCTTCGTATTACTTTTGGTTCCTAGTGAGTGTAAACTGTTTCTATATGTTAATTATGCATTTATATTTCCTTTTGTGTGTGTGGATAGACTTTTTGTTCTTTGTTTTTTTTTGGTATATCTTTTTCTTATTGATATACAAGAGAATATTTTCCCCAGCCAGTCATTTATCTTGTACTTTTGTTTCTAGTGAGTTTTTATTTTTTTTAATCTTTTAACAACCATAAGTTTTAATTAAGAAAAAATTTGATGCCTTATCTCTGCATCTTTTTCTCTGTTTTTTGCTTTTGCATTACCATTTCATAAAGACCCATGCTACCCCAATATTATGTAAGCATATATCTATGTTTTTTATTATTTATCTTTTACATTCAAATATTCCATCTATTTGGAATTCATTTTGATGTATATATGAGATAGGAATCTAATTTTTAAAGACCGACTATCTTGTTTTTTCACTGTTTATTGCATAATCTACCCTTTCTCCACTGAATTAAAATGTCATACTTTATTATACATTAAATTGTTATTTGTGCTTGAATCTATTCTTGGATTTTCCAGATAAATCAATCTATTTCTTTGTCATGCTACATATAATTATAGCTTCATTATTTAATATCCAGTAATGTAAACCCTCTCACACATTATTCTTATTCCTCAGATGTTTTTGATTAGTCTCTCATTTTTTCCCAAATGAAACTTAGAATCATTTTATCTATCAATTCAACAGCTCTTTGTTGAGTGGATACTCTGTGCCATGTATTGTGTATAATAATGAAATTGTTACAAAAATTAAGAATGATGATCCCTGCTCATATAGTGCTAAAAATTCACTTCCCAAAAATCCACTTGGAACTTTGAGGAAGATTTCATTAATCTTATGAAATAACTTGTGGGAGAAGGTAATCTTTGCAATATTAATTTTTTCATTTTAGAAAGCTTCAAGTTTCTCCATTTATTTGTGACTTTTAAAATATGTCCAAATTGTATTTTTTAAAATGTGTGTTTTAGAGCTGGGTACAGGCTCATATCTATAATTCTAGCACTGTGGGAGGCCAAAGCAAGAGGATTACTTGAGACCAGGAGTTCAAGACCAATCTCAGCAACATAGCAAGAGCCCTACAAAAAATTTAATTTAATTTTTCTACAAAAAATTTAAAAACTTAACTGACATCATGGTGCGCACATATGTAGGCCCAGCTGTTCAGGAGGTTGAGGCAGGAGGTATTGCTTGAGCTCTGGAGTTTGAGGTTACAGTGAGCTGTGATGATGCACTCTAGCCTGCACAAAAGAGTGAGACCCTCTTTAAAAAAAAAAGTAAAAATCTTATTGGTATTATATATTTTATTATACTGTTACTACTAATGGGATACATATTTATTCATTATGTTTGGTATTTAGAAATCCATTTTCTGAGCATAGTAACTTTTTCAGCTTCTACCTATTTAATTCTTGATTCACAGTCTTCTAGAGACAATCCTGTTCTATGTTGATATCAATACCTTTTGTTTCTTCTCTCCAATGTTTGTATCTCAATCATTTTTATGTTTGAGTTGCATTAGCTAGAAGTCTCAGAAAAATGTTGATAGCTAATATTCTGTTTTTCTTGACTCTAAAGTTAATGCTTCTACAGTTTTGTTAATTATGGCACTGATTGTTGTTTTAATGAAGAAAGCCCTTTTCAGGTTAACAATGTATCTTATTTTCAAGTTAATTAAGAACAGGTGGTGGTGCCCAGTATTCCATGTATACATGTACCATAATTTATTAATCCATTCATGAGTATATGGGCACTTGGGCTTCTTCCATCACTTGGCAATTATGAATTGAGCTGCAATGAAGAATCTGGTGCAAATATCTTTATTGCCAAATGATTTTTGGAGCTCACTAATTTTTTATAGACGTCTTTGGAAATTTTTGAGAATTA
>CAUYON010144656.1:0-20000 GCA_963573935.1 Arctocebus calabarensis
TTTTTGAGACAGAGCCTCAGTCTGTCACCCTGGATAGAGTGCTGTGACATCACAGCTCACAGCAACCTCCAATTCCTGGGCTCAAGCGAGTCTCCTGCCTCCGCCTCCCAAGTAGCTGGGACTACAGGCGCCCGCCACAACACCTGGCTATTTTTTGGTTGCAGCAGTCGTTGTTTGGTGGGCCCGGGCTGGCGCCTTAGCCTCCTGAGCCACAGGCACTGAGCCGATCTCCAGCAAATTTCAAGGAAGAAATGGGCATACAAGTAGCTTCAGACCTTGAAAAGTGGAAGTGGAAATTAAACTCCACTTAAGAGAATTATAATAGTAGCACCTACATATTAAACTTGTGGAAACAAACAGAGCTGGGTTCAAATCCCAAATCCCTTACTCATTATCTGTGATACCCTAAGAAATGGACTTTACTTTTCTGAGTTCAAATTTCTTCATTTATAAAGTGCAAACAATAACACTGATTTCATAGTTTCAAAGGGAAGGGGAAACTAAATGAGATTCTGGCAGAATGTAGGCTTTACAGGAACAGGTCCTGAAATTGTGTTATCCTTGTGACCACATTTTGCTTATGTAACTAGTGGTTGAGTCATGATTTCGTGAGTGAGTGCAAGTATGAACAAATCATAAACCAGTAGAAAAAGGATGCTTGTTGTGTAGTGGTAGAAAGTTTAGCAATACTGTCACCCATAGTGACATGAAAATTGGATAATGTGTCTGGTGTACTGAGTGATCTAAATAAGGATATTTCCAGGCAGAATGTTAAAGATGGCATCTGTTTCTTCTTGCTACCTATAGTAATATTCAAGAGGCAAGAGATCATCTAAAGGAATCAATGTTAAACAAAAAAGGAAGCCAGTACTTGCTGGTTTTGAACTGCTTGTGTTTCTAGATAGCAAATGATGTTAAAATTAAGAAATATCTCTAGGTAAAGCTTAAATCTAGGGCACTATCAGGAAAAAAGGTAAAAAGATTAAGTTGAGGGTGGGACCGTGAAGTCCATTACTAATGCCTCATAAAGACCAAAGACAGTGCCTCAAACAATCAATCAGACAAGCCACACAGCTGAGGATATTGTGCCTCAGCTACCCGAGGATTCCCAGCAGAAGCTCAAAATAGAGAAAAGCTTATATCCATGAGATTCATGTAAGTGGCTTTTTTCCCTAATGAAATGGACCTCCAACAAGACTCAGAAAACTCCACAAAGTTTTTAAAAGAAATGTACTGGCAAAATCATAGCCAGCTTGGATTGAAAGAGACAGAAACTATGCAAATTGAAAATAAGACTTTAGACCCCCACACACCTCTCTACAGAAAGTAAGAAACTAAGAAAACAATTCATCAGCAAACCCAGGCTACCTTTCTGGAAAAGGATGATGGGTGAAACCTAGAGTTTGGGTTAACTTATTGAGCAGCAGTAGACAACTAATATAGACCTCCCAAAGCATGTAGCCTAGTCCTTAAAAGAGACTAAGGACTTCATAAATTGTACCTGATGTTACTAATAGAAAGGAAGCTTTGCCATTGAACAGCACAAGACTAGAATAGATGCAAGGTAAGGTAAGTAAACAGAGATATGTCAGACTGATTTGTGAAAGAGTTTGGAAGGGCTAAAACTGAAGACAAAGTTAAGCATAGCCAGCTTTCTGCTTTACTTTTAGGGATCTGGATAACTTCCATGTATGTCCCCTTTCCTCCACTGTCATATGACAGTAGGGTGGTCACCATAAATAAACCAGCTATAAAGAAGCTGGGACTAAAATTTTACAACCCCCCCATAATTCCAAGAGTGACTCCATCCTGGGACAGATTACTATCTACATGTGCAGAAATACTTCCAACCCTCTTCAGCCTGAGAAATGTGGGTCCTAGCCTGAGAGCCACACCAAAATCCCCAGGGAATTTTGTCAAAAGGAAGCTGCTTGATTTTCACCCCTTGGAGAGTCAGATTTGGCCATAGCATTTAGACACTCAGCTCATATGTGTTGAGTAATAACTAACCAGCTTATCTGCACATGAGTAGACAGAATTTGCCTAGATATGAATAAATATTTAACTTAAAATATTTAAACCCATAAAATTCATCTTTTTCGTGTAGTTTCTTGAATTAGGAAAAGAATGTCACTGAAGCCATGCAGGGACAGTTGTTAGGAAGTGTTGGCCATCCTGAACAACCCTCTCCCACTGCTAATCAATGAGATGTCAGCACCACGAGTGATTGGAGAGGTCCCAGTGATCAGACCTGGCCAACGTGAGTCCTTCATTCCTCTGGTTGTGGTGTTGGTCAATAAGGAAGAGATATATGACAGTGAGATGACAAAAGGTTGTGCAATGACTTCTGAGACAGGGAAAAGTTCTCCCTCCCATTGGACTTGGGCCTGAAAGGATATAGGGGTAGCAGCTGCAATCAAGATTCCTCAAACACAAAGAAAGAACAGGAAGAAGGGAAGGCTTCATAGTGGAGGGAACATGAGCTAGATCTTGCTGATTAATTTAGGGAAGAAAGGAACTCCATGGAGAGAGAAACGCATGAGCAAGGGCCAGGAAAAATCAGAGAGCATGAAGTGTTTCATGCAAATAGATCATTTTAGCTGAAGGGAATAGAGTATGTTGGGGGATGGGAAGTGAGGCCAGATGGGATTGATAATAAAGGAACTTGTAAGTCATGCAGGTGAGCTTGGACTTTATCCTAAGGACATTGGAGAGGGGCATGGTCAGATTTGTTCTGGAGAAAAACCACTCAGGCCACTCCCTAATGGAATGACTTCAGAGAGTCTTCTATATTCCTGTTCCATCTTAAACAGTCTTCAAAACCACAAATAATGAAGGCCATAACTTTGTGGGTGGGGTCCCAAGGACAGGCTTCGAGGCCAAAGATCTGGGAATGTAACTTGTTTGGATTGAGGGCCTCAGTAACTCCATTATGTGGAACCCCATTGAGATCTGCTTTAGTTTAGTTTCTCCCAGAAGCAGACCCTAAATGTGGTCATTTGTTTGGGAAGTGAGCTTTAGAATACTTAGAATAGGGAAGAGGGAAAATGGTGTAGGGAAGACATGGAAGTCAGTGGATACAACATTGATGAGCAGGTTACTCTATGGACAACTCGGGCTCAATTCCGCCAGAAGACAGTGTGGAATAGGCTCAAAGATGTCTCTTCTGGAAGGTGAGGGAGTGGGGGTAATTAGCCATCCTTGAATGAGGACCACTTCTATCTAGCATCCCTGCAAAGGCCCTCTGCAGACTGAGCACTCCGATGGCTGCAGTCTTCCCTTGGAAAGACTCTGTTGCTAGCCAAAGGAGGCTATGAGGATATTCAGGGTCTGTGAGTGCTGGGGGGTGTGCATGGGACACCAACAGTATTTGCTATGGAGTACATGAATACTTCCTGACAAGGAAGGAATGCAAAAAAGAGGGAGACAGAAAAAAGGGATGTAAAGAAGGGAGGAAAGGGAGAAAGGGAAGAAGAAAGGAATATTTACTGAGCGCTTACTATTTACCAGGCACTATAATAATAAAAGTCTTCGTGTATCTTACTGAAACCTCACGCTTCTGTTGTGAGAGGGATCATATTAACTTGTTTTTCAGATAGAAAATAGAGGATGAGATAGGCTAAAATAGGCAATGAACAGATTCCAAGTTAAAACCTAGGATCTGTGATCCCAAATGCTGCAGAATTCCCACTATCTCTCAAGCCCTCTGTGCAATGTGGTGCCAACATGTCTGACAGGTGACACCCGGCTGGTAGTGGCAGATGTGCTCTGTCAGACCTGTTGACCCCACAAGGATAATTTATGCCTGAGGTTTTTGCTTATTTGGAAATAATTGGCTAATAGATGAAGACTGTCTGCAGGTGTGAATTAGTTAGAGGCAGGATCATTGCTTGGGTGTAGTGACACTCCCTTGTGATCATCACATCCCCATGGAGGAGTGGACCTGCACTGACAGAGTGCAGGGGTTGACTTTGAAATCTCCCAGCTGCAGCCCCACCCCACCCCTACCTACTGTCCACAGTTCTCCAGCCTCTCTGTCACAATTACTAAAAGACAACCTGGCACGAAATCGATTCATAAGACAGTCTTGGGAAAGGGAAGTAATGCCACTCCCAAGACATGTGGGCTTGGGGAGGTCACCTTAGGTCTTTGAGCCTCCATTTCTTCATCTGTAAAATAGGGATTGAATTAGGGTTCTCCAGAGAAGCAGAACCAAAGGAGAAAGCAAAAGAGATTGATTATGAGGAATTGGTTCATGTGATTATCTCAAAAAAAACCAAAAAACAAAAAAAGATACTGATACATGGGCAGGGCCTAGGGCCTATGGCCTCTGGGTTCACCTGCCTTCATGATCTACCACAATCACTGAGACTGCTCTGGCAGCTCTCGCTAGGGCTACCTTGCACAGGGTCTGGCCCAGCTGATGATACTAATGGCCCCTCTTTAAAACACCTGGCTGGGCAGAAGGAAGAGGAGAAGATGGGATAGAAGGAGGAAAGGTCCCAAAATTTGGCATCTGCAAACTAGAGACCCACAAAATCTGGTGGCATAGTTCTGTTTGAGTCCACAGGTCAGAGAACCAGATCGCCAATGTTGTAAGTCTCAGTCTGGGAGCTGGAAAATATCAATGTCCTAACTCCCAATTCACAGGGTAAATTCAACCTTCCCCTACCTTTTTGTTTTATTCAGTGCCCATCCACTTTGGGACAGGCATCTGCTTTGCTCAATCCACATATTCAAATGCTAATCACTTCCAGAAACACCCTCACAGGTTTAACCAGATATCCAGGCATCCTTTGCTCTAGCCAGGTTGACACACAAAATGAACCTTCTCAGGGATCACAATAGGACTTAACTGAATAATTCATGAGTTAACACAGGAGTCCCATGTACCCTGGCTGCTGTCATCATTTAGGGCATATTGGTCCATCTCACTGTTGTCAGCACCTGAGGGCTTTCTTACCTCCAAGGTTGGCCAGCAATGCTGAGTATTAATGCCTCCTGGCAGCATCCCTGAATCAATGACCAAATACCCAGCTCCCCAACTCTGAGGCACGTTTTCTCCATAGCTTGCCAGAGTGGCTTAACCTCCAGCTACCCAGATCTTCCTTACTCTCCTCCCCTTCTTTGTTTCACTGTCCCTGTTCCATCTCTGGTGTTAATTTCATCTCCCAAATAAATGTATTGCACTCAAATCCTTTTCTCCAGCTCTGCTTCTGGAGAAAACCCAAGCTAAGATAACATTTCAGTTACTGTTGTTGTTTTATGAGGGTTAGATTCCCAGGGACCAGGGAATACCCATATTCACTGTAGGTCCAAAAGTGAGAGCCAGCATGAACTTGGAAGAACTTCAGGGAGGCAGATTCAGCCTTTGCAGAAAAAGAAAAAAAAGAGAGACCCTCCTGTCCCCTCCAGATAAGATTACACTGAGTAACTGTTATAAGTTGCCCACAAGATACTGATACATGGCTCAGCACCCATAGCTCAGTGGGTAGGGCGCCAGCCACAGACACGGGGGCTGGCAGGTTCTAACCGGCCTAGGTCAGCTAAACAAAAATGACAACTGCAGCAAAAAAAAAAAAAAAGCCAGGCATTATGGCGGGCGCCTGTAGTTCCAGCTACTTGGGAGGCTAAGGCAAGAGAATAGCTTAAGCCCAAGAGTTTGAGGTTGCTGTGAGCTGTGATGCCACAGCACTCTATCAAAGATGACATAGTGAGACTCTGTCTCAAAAAAAAAGATACTGATACATGGGCAGGGCCCAGGGCCTAAGGCCCCTGGGTTCACCTGCTTTCGAGATCCACCACAATTGCTGAGACTGTTCTGGCAACTCTCACTAGGGCCACCCTATGCAGGGCCAGCCGACACCCTGCACAGGGCCTGGCCCAGTTGATGGGTACTAATGGGTACTAATGGTACTAATGGCCCCTCATTAAAACATCTGGCTGGACGGGAGGAAGAGGAAAAGATGGGATAGAAGAATAGCTAGTCAGGAGGAAGACATGATGGGAAACCCCTGAGGACCTAAGGGGCACTAGTCACCTGCTTGGAGGTGGCTGGGCATGGAAATTTATGCTGGGACTCCAAGACTGGTTGAACATCCCCTGTCTTCCTCTTCACCATCGTCATCACCACCACCACCACCATTGCAGTACTGGTCATTTTTATGAGCTTAATACTTGAAGAAAAGTCTTTCTACCCCTTTCACAATCCTGTCTCTAAAGGCTGTTACTCTTGTTTTACTGAGGAGCAGACTGAGGTTCAGAGAGGTGAAAGAACATCCCTGGAGTCATAACCACAGAGTACTTGAAGTTGATTCAAACCAGACCCAGCTGGTGTAAATACTGAGGTTCAGAGAGGCAAAGGGACTTGTCCAGAGCCACATAACTGGTAAGAGCAAGAAATGGATTCAAACCCAGATCCCTCTGGATTTAAAGCCTGTGCTTTTTCAAACACATGATCTTCATTTATTCCTTTGTCCTTTATTAATAAATGAATTAATTAGGCAAACATCCATTTCTGCAATGCCCACTTTCTGCCAGCTCCCTGGACACGCTGTCTGGGGGCCCCTGTGGCAGGAGCAAGGGCGCACAGAGCTCAGACGGAAGGGTGGGGTGGCATATGCTGAAAGAGACCAGAGACGTGCTTTGGGGGGTTGAAAGATCACTTCTAGTGGGGGAAATCAGCCGGGCTTCCTATGGTGGGGCCCTGAGGAGTGAAAAGAAGTTTCCCACTGTGGAATAAGGGAAAAGCCTTCTAGGCAAAAGGATCAGCACCAAGAAAAAACAAGGGTAAGGGAGAAAACAAGGAGTGGCTAGATTAGGCTGAAGGGTAGAACAAAGAGGAGTAAAAAGGGAAGTTGGTTGGGGGCTGGGGAGAGGCCATCAGGGTCTTCAAATAGCAGATAGCAGCCACTGAGGGCTGCTGAGACTAGAAAGGGGAGCAGCCAGGGTTTCTGACTCCCCCATAGTGCACAGAGGACAGATTCCACTGGGAAGATCTATTTTATAAATACTCATAAGAGGATGCTTCAGTAGTCCACACAAGACATAGGGTCCAGACCAGGTCAGCAAGATGGGACAGGGAAGTTAAAAATCCCTAAGCTGGAATGTTCTAGCTCTCAGCAAGGGCTTTTCTCCTCTAGTACTGGCACAGAGGCAGCTCTGTGAATCTCCTGCCTTCCCCTAAACCTCAGTGGGTCACTCCACTTCCTAAGCCTCCCTGTCACCCATTCTAAAATGAGAATTAACGCCCACCTTAACACCCATCTTAGCTTTCCACTTTTATTATGATTATCATTTTCATTATCATCAATGTTATCAGGAACCTTTGGTATTATAGAGTCTAAACAGTCTAATGCTCATTTTCCAGATTTATTATTTTAGAAGCATTTATTAAGTACCTATTATGTTCCAGGAACTGGGAAGAGATGAGTAAACAAGGCATTAGCTCCTGACCTCAATAAGCTAAAACTCTGGGAGAAGGAACAGAGCATTGAATGAACAACACCAGGTGAAGAAGCAGACAGTGCGTCTGGCAAAAAGAACAGCATGTGCAAAGGTCTGGAGGCAGCAGAGTGCAAAACTTAGTCAAGAAAGTTGCCTGAATCACAAAATGTAAGAAGCAGGGCAGAGGTCAAGAGGGAACAAGCCAGAGTTGAGAGAAGTCAGAGGAGGCCAGAAAGTGCCTTGTACATCTTTTGGGATTTATCCAGGGCAATAGGGAGATATAAACAGAGGAGCACCATGGCTGCAGCGTAGACTGTGAATTTCTGGAGGCAACAGTGAAAACAGGATGATGAAAAAGTGATGAGCTGAGAGTAGCAAAGAGCTTGCAGGATTTGAGATAGGGTATTGCTCCTTCAACAGCCAGTTGGGGGCTGAGGGGAAATCAGTGAAATTTCTGGACCTAATTGTTTTTAAGAACTAAAGCACAGCCAATAGCAAAGTCAGTTTTGGGGACTTTGACCTATGCCCAATTTCTCATTCATCTCTCCAGAGTAGGGGACAGGCTGGCCCAGGTCACCCAACTCCCTCCAGGCATGTGACCAGGAAATAATTGCTTTTTCTTGGGTCCCTAAGGCAGCTGACCCAGATGAAGGGAACCCAGAGTCGGTGGTGGCACCAGGAGGTGCTCCCGAGTTAATTGGGAGCATGCTGGATGAGCCGCTGCTGTTTTCATCTTGATGGATCTAATTAGACAAGCACGATCGTGCTAAATGGGCTGGCCCCAGAAGACCAAGGTCACAGCCACACGCCCGGGGACCCAGGCACAAGGCAGTCTCTGCAGAGAAAAATTGTCTTTCTTAAAAGAGCATGAGAAGAAGCAGTGCTGGCTTACACACGTAAGCTGAAGAAATCAGATTTCCACAGACACAGTGGTGAAGTCACACTGTTCACCAAGATCCTTTGGGTATTTCTGGAGCTCCTACTTACTAAGCACCAGGAGACAAGCTGTGAATGAGACAGACTTGGCCCCATCCTCTCAGAAATCCCAGACTGGCAGGGAGGCAGGTATTATCCCAATGATCACACATGAGAGGAAATTACAGTTGTGACAGAGCAGCAAAGAGATGCCCACCACAAGAAGGAGTACCAGGAGCTGACCCTGACCGGTCATGTGTTAGCACATCCATGTGTTAACTCACTTCACAGCTGCAACAACCCACGAGACAGGTTCCACTACTGTCAGTCTCAGTTTGCAGATGAGGAGACTGACATCCAGAGAAAGCAGGTAACTTTCCCCAGGCTGCAAGCTGGGAAGTAGCAGAGCTGAGATTTGAAGCAAGTGCTCCAGTGCCACCATCCAGGTGCCAAACTGCAAGGCAGAGGGCTGTGCAAAGGCCCAGCAGAGGGACAGAGCCTGCATGGGGAAGTAACTGCCCACAAACAGGAGAGCTGGAGGGCAGAGATGAGAGGAGATGAGGGGGCGAGGGAGTGCGGCCAGACCACACAGTTGCTCTTCATTCAGTGGGCAGTGGGGAGCCATGGACAGGTTTTAAGCAGGAGAGGGACATGATCAGCTTTGATTCTTAGCCCTCCTCCCCCAGGCAGCAGCAGCAGCAAATCAGGAGAATGACACAGATTTGACAGATGAGGACCTCAAGGCCAAAAAGCATCAGCTGAATCAGGCAGAAGTGGGACCCCCACTGTGGAATTCTTCTGAGGAAAGAGGCTATGGTAGCTTACAAAGGCTTCATCTGGGCAATCCTGAGCAAGCCTCTTCACCTTTCCGGGCCTCCACTTTGCTTTCTGTGGAATGGGGACATAGGGTGATTTTCAAAGGTCATTCTGGCTCTAACCAGCCACAAATATCCTATCCCTTTCTGTTCCTTCCACCAAATCCTATATAAAGTTCTTAGTAAGTGCCAGGCACTTTGCTGATCCCAAACTCACCTTGGGATCATGCACCATTGTAGGCGTCTTTCACGTCCCTTCCTTGTGCCCCAAACACAGGGGGTACCCAGCCCCTACCAAGTCCTACCTAGTCCTTCACTAGGACTCCTACCTCACACCACTCCCACGCCACCTGCCTGACAGCCGCAGCCACAGCAGGCCTTCCATCTCCATTCATGATCACCTTCTCTCTGATGAAAACAGATGGACAGACTTGGAGGGAAACACAGCCCAGGCCCTGCCCTGAGCTCAGGGATCTCGAATGGGCAGAGGGCCAGAGTTAATTCAGATACCAGCTGCCTCAAGTGAGTAGGTTCCAGCCTCTGAGGCCAGCTTTCCCCAAAGGCTTTTGTTTTTATTTCTGAATATTACAGGGGTACAGATGCCTTGATTACATGAATTGCTTTTGTACAGTTTGAGTCAAAGTTAAGAGCGTGCCCATCACTCAGTGTGAGTTATACTTAGGTGTGAATTTGCCCCTCCCCTCCTGCTACCTCCTACCTGCTTGATTTCTGAGAGTTATTTGCATATGGGCACATAAGTATTGATCAATTAGTTCCGATTTTATCTGCCTCTCTGCAGGCCTTTGGGAGCTCAGATTTCACTTCCTTAAGCTCCAGGTGCTCCCAGCTGATCTCCTTCTGCTCATGGGGGCCTAGCTGGTGGGAGCTGCCTCCTTTCGGGTCTCTCCCCGAGGACTCCAGGGCATAGACAAGGCCCCGAACCCCTGGAGACCTCCACCCCACCCCAGGATGCAGGGGTGCAAGGAATCCGTCCCCCATGACAGCCCCAACTTAGAACTAAGGCAGTTCCGAGGGGAATTGGGGATGAAATGTATAAACAATTATGAAAAGTTTCATAATGAACAGTCTCTTCAACCCAACAACATCTTTTCTAGAAATCATCTTACAGAAATATTTGCTCCAGTACACAGTCACATACTTATCTTTAATTTGAAAATCCAAGGAGCTCTGAAAACTGAGTACTTTTCCATTCTAAATTTGGCAGCAAAACCCTCCCTGAGCCACTGTGAGGCTATTTATAGTATTTATTTATCTCACTTAGTGGGAATATTTAGATGTTTCCCTGAAGTACTTATCAGTGTGTTTGATTATGGGGTACTGCCACAAGTCCCCCACCACTGCTTTTACAACATAATATATGATATATGTACCCTAAAGCCTATCCAAAATTCAAAAACGCTGAACCTCAAAACACAAGTGATCCCAGGGGACTTGGATAAGAGACTGTGACCTGTTCTAGAAAACACTGGAAACTTCCTAGAAGTCCACCTATAGGGTACAAGTTAACAAAATCAGGACACATCAAAATGATGGAGATGCACTATCAAAGCAAAGGTCAACGCAAATCCTTTGGGGGCACATTGTATCATTATCCCGATTGTTCAGATCAGATCACTGAGGCTCAGGAAGGAAAAGATGCTGTCCCTGGGAAAATAATCCTATTCCAAAAAGGATAAGGTAATATCAACATGAAATGAGTAGAACAGCGAAAATGCATTGTTGACTTTCTTAAGGTGGCAAGTTTTAGAACAGTAGGCAGGATGTAAACCTATTACATATATATAATTCATACTATATATTAAAAATTATATCATGTGTAATATGCTGAAGGTGCCAAAAAATGTCTACACATTTTAAGAAAAGAAAAAAGTGTATTAAAATTGTAATACTCAGTATATATCAATAACCAAAAAATAAATCCATGTCACATTTGAACACCTCTTACAAGGTGTTGCAAAAGTCAAACTGATTTAGGCTCAGTGCCTGTGGCTCAATGGGCTAAGGCGCCAGCGACGTATACCTGAGGCCTGGGGCCCGCCAAACAAAAAAGACAGCTGCAACCAAAAAATGGCGGGACATTGTGGCAGGCACCTGTAGTCCCAGCTACTTGCGAGGTGGAGGCAAGAGACTCACTTGAGCCCAGGAATTGGAGGTTGCTGTGAGCTGTGATGCCACAGGACTCTATCCAAGGTCACAGCTTGAGGCTCTGTCTCAAAAAAAAAAAAGTCAAACTGATTTGAATATTATAATTTTTTTGGCACCCTCTGTATAATATGTGCATATGTTAAAAAATTTTACAAAGAGGTGGTCAACATGTAGAGAATATTTTGTAAAAAACTTTGTAATGAATACTTTGTAAATAAAGGTACCTTTAGCTACAATGACCCATCCTCCTATGTATGGTGACTTCATGAGTGACCTTTGGGACACCCTTTATATCTTTGTGTGTGCATAGGAAAATAGCGGAAGGATCCACAAGTCACTTCCAGGGAGGGATATTAGGGATGGATGGAAGCATTTTGAGTTTATATATATTTTTTCCTCTTAAGAATTATTTGGATTTTACCAGTTACCTTGGTAATCTAAAACTAAGGCCAAAAACTCCTGGTATGAAGATGACTTTTCCTGAGTGGTCCTTAAGTTCACACTGAGGACTACTATACTGAGCAGGACCAGTCCTGAACGCAAAGGGGACACATGACTGAGCTGTGTGTGTGTGTCTGCTTTACCTTTAAAAAACATGTTTCCTCTCTCTACATGTAATTCACCTTCCTTGGGGAAGGAAGAGGGACTTACATTTCAAAAATGTAATAAGTAATTAAATAGGATGTAAGGAGTGACAAGTATCATGGGAAAAGGGCAGGGTGGGTAAAAGGATCCGGGCTGCGACATTTAAATGTGGGTACCTTAGTGAGAAGGCAGAGGGAATCAGCCACATGGCCAGTGCAGTACAAAGTCGGGAGGCAGAAGTAAGGGAGCCAGCATTTTTGAGGAATAAGGAAGAGCCAGTGTGGCTGAAGCATTGTGAGTAACAGGGAGAGTGGCTGGAACCCAGTGACCGAAAATAACAGCTAGGGGGATGGGGAGGGTAGGTCCAGCTGGCTTTTTCTCCCATCCAAATACTAATCAGGCCCAACCCGGCTTAACTTCCAAGATCAGATGAGATCAGGCGCGTTCAGGGTGGTATGGCCATAGAGACCCAGCTGGCTTTTCTAAGCCACTCTCACTGGGTTACTGTTTGTTATAAAGGGCCATCTCTCTGTACAAAGCTCTTGCCACCACCCCGTTGAGAAGATCCTTTCTTCAGGCTGCCCTGGTGGACCCTACATTTTTCCATGCAGCCAGCATGATTATTACCGTATCCTATAGTACAATTTACTTTTTATTTTTATTTTTGTTTCAATGGCTCATGTTTTTCTTAAGCTTTATTTTAAAACTAAACTTTCTATTCCTACTGTCAATGAAAAAAGATGTAAAGATCATTAGCAAAATGTCATCTCCAAAGGAAATACCCACAATGAAAACAAAATGATGTGAGTGAAGTCCACTGGTTTCCACCATGCATTTGATGCTCTGTCCCTGGACCTGCTTACTCTTTGTTATAAAGGGCCATTGCTGGGTTTTAGAAAGGTGTTAAAGACACAGTAACACCAGCTGAGACTTTCTCCATAGGTAATCAGGAGAGTCAAAAGAGAAATGACATAAAGTAATGAAGTAAATGAAATGAAGTAAATTCCATTCTCATGTGCTCTGACGTCATTTGATTTCTTGTTGCTATATGTGATGGCCAGTTTAGGGTTTTGTTGTTGTTGTTGTTGTTTTTACCAGGGCCGGGTTTGAACCCACCACCTCCAATATATTGGACTGGCACCCTACTCCTTTGAGCCACAGGCGCCATCCTATGTGATGTTCAGTTTTGTGTGTCACCTTGCCTAAGCTGTAGTTCTCTATTAATCAATCAAACACTAATCTAGGGGTTGCCATGAAGGTATTTGCTTATTTGTTTTGTTTTTCATCTTTCTCTCTCTCTCTCTCTTTTTTTTTTTTTTTTTTTTGAGACAGAGTCTCACTTTGTCGCCCTGGGTAGAGTGCTATGGGGTCATAGCTCACAGCAAATTCAAACTCTTAGGCTCAAGCAACTCTCTTGCCTTAGCCCCTGAGTAGCTAGGACTACAGGTACCAGCCACAATTCCCCGTCTATTTTTTTTTTTTAAGAGAAGGGGTCTCGAACTCCTGAGCTCAGGCAATCCATCCACCTCAGTCTCCCAGAGTGCTAGGATTACAGGCATGAGCTTAGGTGCCCAGCTACCTTTCTCTATTTTTATTCATATACATTCTACAGCTAATTTTTTTTTCATTTTGTAGTGAAACCTTTTGTTGGTTAGTTGGTTGGTTGGTTGGTCCAAATTAAACCTTACGTGGACCCTTCTGTGGGCTCTTGTTTTGAGTAATGACTCTTTCCCATTCCAAGTAGTTTCAAGACAACCCCTTCTTTGGGTACAGGGTAGCAGCTGTCCCAAACTAGGCTTGTTGCTGTGAAGATATTTTTTAGTTGTGACTAGAGTTCACAGTCAGTAAAGGAGATTATCCTACATAATGTGGGTGAACCTGATTCCTTCAGTTGAAAAGCTTTAAAAGGAAAACTGAAGTTTCTAAGAAGAAGAAATTCTACCTGTGGACAGCAGCTCCAGCCCCTCCCAGAGAGTTCTAGCCTGCCCTCCCGACAGCCTGATCTGTGGGTTTCAGATTTGCCCAGCCAAAAAATTCCTTGCAATAAATCTCTTAATATATATCTCCCACTGGTTCTGTTCCTCTGTTCAGGCCCTGACTGATATGCGGTATAACCTAACATTTTCTTCTGCATCCTCCACTCCCACACCTGTGGGCTGTCGCCTGCCATTTTGAGGGTGCACTCTGTGCCGGACCCCATGCCAAGGACAGTCTCACTCAATGTTAACCACCATCCTGTGAAGTGGGCACTGTGATCAGTCCAACCTGACAGATGAAGGAAGCTGCGTCTCAGAGACTCAGCAATTTTCCCAAGGACACACAGTTCATTCTGTCTGATTCCAACACATGTGCTCTTAACCACCAGCTCACTGGGAACATCTTGACTGAACAAGGAAGACAGCGGAGGGTGGCTTGACTGCCCCCTTCAACCAAGCAGCCTGGGGACAAGTTGAAAACAAGACAGATGATCAGGATTAGTATTTCAAGATGGGGGCAGCAGCCACTTTCATCAGCTAGTTTTGTCTTCTGCCTGTTCTCTTCCTCAGTCTCCAAAGAGCAATAGCTAGTGGCCATGTGGCCAAATCCTGAAATGGATTCCTGTGCCCAAACAGCTGGCAGCAGCAAAACAACTGAATTGGCAGATGCTCCATAACACCAGGCAGCTGAATTGACAAAGGGCCAGGAGTCCATGTATGAGAGACAGGAATCTGGACAAGAATCCAGGACACCCTAGCCTGATTCCACCATAAGAGAGCTGTGTGACCAGGGGCACATGACTGAACCCTTTGGATACCAAGACTCAAGGAAAGCAAGAACCAAGAACTTTCATACCAAGTCCTAAGATTCTCCCCCACCCCCATCTCACAGATGAGGAAATGGGCTGGGAGGTCACCTGATATGCTCTTTTCACACAGACAGTAATCAGCAAAACTGAAATGCAAACCTAAATCTACCTGACTAGAGAAGCTGAGGTTCTCTGGCCCCCCTAGAGAAGCTTCAAAGCAGTGGGATTCTGGGCATGTTGGAGCCAACCTGGTTCACAGCCCTCTGAGTGGAGAATTTATTGATCTCATTGCAGCTACAGAATAGCCACAGTTGGAGAATTACTAAACAAGAAAGCACAGCGGCCTCTGATTTATGAGATGCATGGACCTATGCCAAGCAAGCCAATCAACAGGCAGAAATTTGCGTATCAGTGAAAGCTCATAAATAATGCAGAGGCTGACAGAGTTGATGCTTGACATTAGGCAGCAAGCACCAGCCCGCCCACCCAAACAGGGGGTCTCAAACCTGAAAGAGCAGCAGAATCACCCTTGGGGCAGATTACAGCATAGCCAGCTGGGGCCTGCTGTCCATTGAGGAGTATGGAGTGATACCCAAGAAAAAGCATTTCTAAACAGTTCCGGGTGTTAAAGCTGATGGTGGTCCAGGGACCACATTTTAAGAACCACTGTTCTATTCTATTCAGTCCTCCAGTGGAATGAATGAATGAATGAATGAAAAGAAACACTACTGCACCTCTTCTCTACCTCCGTCCTCTGCACCAGAAGAGCATTGGCCACGAGGGGGAATCCTGGGTCTGCCACACACTAGCTTGTGACCACTGCCCCGACCAGCAAAACCCTTCAGCTATTTGGTCCTTAGTCTCTTTGTCTGTGAAATGGGGTAAAGCACCTCAAGGTATTCCTGGGATAATAAAATAAAGGAGATGAAAAGAGCATGCTAGCCCAGAGCCTGGAATATAATAAGAATAAGAAAATGACAGCTTTTACAAAGGAAATGTCCACCCACAAGAATCTAAGTCCAAACAATCTGAGTATTGTTTTCATATTTTTTCCCAAGATAATTTCCAATTTATAAAAGAATTAGAAAAATGGTACATAGAACTTCCACAAGACTCTTCTACCCAGATTCCCAAAATGTTGCCATTTTCTCACATTAGCTTCATCACACTCTCTCTCTAAATACATATAGTGCATTTGTACATAAACATATGCATAAGTAGAGCACTACATATTGGTTTATTATTGCTGCTATAACTAATTGCCACAAACTTAGTGGTTTAAAGCAATACAAATTTATCCTCATATAGTTCTGCAAGTCAGAAGCCTGAAATTCGGTCTTATGGAGCTAAAATCAAGGTGGACAATTGAACGGAACCTGTAAATGTTAATTTATATGCACAAGTGTCTTTCCAGATGATATTAAGTTAAGGAGATTGAGTTGGGGGGATTACCCTAGATCATCAGAGTGAGCCCAAATGCATTCATATATATCCTTATAAGAAAGAGACAGGTTACAGACAGAAGAGGAGAAGATCACATGACCATAGAAACAGAGATTGGAGTCATGCTATCAAAAACCAAGAAATGCTGGCAGAGAACATGGAATGGATTATCCCTTAGACCCTCTGGAGCTGCAGTCCCCAACTGGTACCAGTCTGGTCCATGGCCTATTAGGAACCAGGCCACACAGCAGGAGGTAAATGGCAGGCAAGTAAGTGAAGCTTCATCTGTATGTACAGCCACTCTCCCTCACTCACATTACCTCCTGAGCTCTACCTCCCCTGCTCCACAGCAGCAGCAGCATTAGATTCTCAGACGAGCGCAAACCCTGCTGTCAACTGTGCATGGGAGAGATCTAGGTTGCTCACTCCTTATGATAATTGACTGCCTGATGATCTGAGGTAGAGATGTAATGCTCTTGAATCATCCCAAAACTATCCTCCCTCCCCATTCCATGGAAAAATTGTCTTCCATGAAACCAGTCCCTGGTGCTAAAAATGTTGGAGACCACTGTTATAGAAGGTGTGCAGTTCTTCTGACACCTTCATTTCAGCCTTGATTTCAGATTTGTGGCTCCCAAAACTGCAAGATATGTAGATGTATGTTGTTTCAAACTGCCATATTTGTGATAATTTGTTATAGCAGCAATATGAGACTAATACAGTAATTAAAAAGTATTTGGGTTAGAGATACTTTAAAACTGTACTTTCCTATTCCTTGTTGGACTTTTACCCTAAATATATTATCACATTTATTATTATTTTTAATATAGCTAACAGATACAGAACAATTCTAGTGTTCTAGAAGTATTAAGTGCATATTACCTAATTTAATGATTCCCATAATCCTATGAGTATGATATTCTTTGTATCCATTTTAAAGATTAAGAAACTGATGCTCAGAGATAGAATTCTGCCCAATTCCACACAGCTAGTAAATGGGGCAGCTGGGATTTGAACTGGTTTGAATCGGTTGCAGAATCCATTCCCTGAATCCCTTTTTGTACTATCTTTCTTTCCCTGAAGCAATCTTATCCCTTCATGTCAAAGATGGGAAAACTGTCCTCTGGGAGAAGGAATGCCTCCTCTTTCTGCCCAGTCAAGTCTCTCAACTCTTTGTCGATCAGTCTCTTCATCATGGCTAAAAAAGTTGTCATATTCTCCTTATCTGGTCATTGGCATCCAGTTGGGAAAATCTAATCCCCTCTCCTTGCAAAGCTAGTAATCATTCATGTCCTCACACTGGAGAGAATGGAATCTGTCAGGAAATATAGTGATAGCAAGTTGCCACAAACTTGAAGTTCCTACAGATTAAATCTCAGGGTCATACCAAGCTGGAAGCACAGAAACCCAGGGGAAATGCATGGTGACACTCTCATTTCTCTGCCATTCTTACACATGGGCTGTCTTCTCATAGTATTTTCAGCTTAGCTTCTGTGCATCTGACACAGCCCCAAAGTTATAGTAAACTTGCACAAGGCAGCAAGGTGTAGTTGCTGAAGTTAGCACGATTAACTGGTATTTACTGATCAGGACATTACCATGACTAGCAGAGACATTGCACCTGTCTTCTTGCAGCCTGCAGGCTAAAGGAGACATTCATCAATTGTCATATTCACCTCAATCTCTCCATTTAGACTGTGGTGGCTTCCATGATTGGCACCTTGGAGGAGGGTAGAAGATATCAGTGTTTTGTAAGATGTAAAGGTCCCTTTGGTGGTGTAACACAACACAACACTCGGTAGATTATAAATGGAACTCTGTTACTTAACAGCTCCAAACAAGAGAGAAGGCCGCCATTCAGAGCCACATAAGAGGACACTTGGGGACAGAGTAACAGCAAGTGGTGGCAGTAATGAACAACCTATGTGTGGCAAGAGGTATTTGGGGTGGCTGAGTTTTGTGAATCAGCTAATTTGAGTAATTTCACAGGCTCAGCTGTGTAGGAGCTGTTTCTAGTTGTCTGGCACATAGCCCTGATGTAATTAAGGCAGGTGTATAGTGTCCCTGGAGTGTAACAGACTGATAAGGGATGTGCTAATGGGGGAGACTTTATCAGCTGAAGAAGAACTGACCAGCCTCCAACCACGGCCTCAAAACTGGGTCAAGACAGCACATTAGGGTTTGGGCCTATTTTAACAGGCTCAAGCCCTTTAAGATCTTCTCTCAGTAGCTCCTGGGCCATATGCCCACCTACTTCTTGTGGCTCCAACAAACCAGTCCCCACCCCCTGCCAGCACTATCCATGGTGCTAGATCTATGTGTTTTGGGGCTCTCTAGGCAGAAGTTCATTTTCAGGCTCCTCCAGCTATTCTGACTTTTTCCTCAGCTGCCCACTTTTTACTCCCTGAGATATAATTCCCTCTAAAATCCCTGGAAATATATTTTTCCTGACAACATTCACAATCAGTTCTGGCCTCTCCATCCAAAGAATCATATCTTCTCTCAAGTCCCAGGTCATCCTGTTCAGAGTGGGTGGGACAAGGATTGGGATTAAACATCTGACTCTCCCCATTAATTGCTGTGTGACCTGAGATGAAATATCCACATTCTCTTGGTCCAGGGTTTGAGCTACTATTTTCTAAAGTCATTACCAGGCCAGCCTTGCATCCATCTTCTTCAGAGATGCTACTTAAATTTCAATTCAGATGACCTGTAAATAGTGTCCCACTGAGAACAGAAACTTAGTGTCAGGCTGTACAAAGGAGATAACATGGATACTGACATATATTTTATACCCTCTAAACATTCCTTGACTGTTGGATTGGTCCACTACATAAGATACTGAAAACAATTAACCCTCTCTACAGTTGACGGTTGGGATGTGGAAGTGAAAGAAAGAGGGTGACCATTAGGAATACAAAAATCTTCTTAACTTGGAAGGCAACAGCCATAATAGAGTTCCTTGAAATGATGAGAATACCATTTAATTTTCAAGTTCAATTAGCATTAATGCTTAATGTTCTGGTTTGTATGGTGAGCAAGTCACTTGCGTCAATTAAAACATGAAGATCTCCAACTCAAGGGTTTTAAGATGAGAGCCTCCCAGGATTGATACTACATCATGCTGATGGTATGACTCAAAAATTAAATCCCAGTGATACAGAACCAAGCAAAGATTGATGGGAAAATGAGGTCAGTCCAGTCTGTGAGTGACTGTCTCTCTATCTCTCAATGCATGATCCAAGGCAGCAACTGACAGCCTTCTTATAGTACCTACAAGTCTGCTGACTTCCACTGTACTTCATAGTAGTATAGAACCCACCAGTTTCCATACAAGAAGAGTGGGGAGCCTGAAACTCTTTCTTGAAGCCACATGTGGTCTTTTCTAGATCCTCAAATGTAGCCTTTTGACTGAACAAAGAATAAATCTCTTTTTTTTTTTTTTGAAACAGAGTCTCACACTGTTGCCCTCGGTAGAATGCTGTGGCATCATAGCTCACAGTAACCTCCAACTCTCGGGCTCAAGGGATTCTCGTGCCTCAGCCTCCTGAGTAGCTGGGACTACAGTTATCCACCACAACACCGAGCTATTTTTAGAGACAGGGTCTCGCTCTAGCTCAGGTTAGTCTCGAACTCCTGAGCTGAGGCAATCCACCCACCTCAGCCTCCCAGAGTGCTAGGATTACAGGCATGAGTCAAACAAATCCTTTTACTACTAAAGGGATTTGGGCTGGATGCAATGCTCCCAGTCTAGAAGGCCAAGGTGGGTGGACTGTTTGAGCTCAGGAGTTGGAGATCAGCCTAAACTAAAGTGAGATCCTTTCTCTACCAAAAATAGGTGGGCA